>SJYA01009324.1:0-14252 GCA_006410615.1 Neotragus moschatus
CCTCCCGGGCGAGGACAGGGCCGGGGGCGGAGGGGCTGGGGCCGTGGCGGGCCAGGCGGGGAGCGGGTCGCTGGACCCCGGGGCACCCCCGCAAGCTCCCGGCTGGCCTGGCCGGTCGTGGCCTCCGGGTCCGCGTTGCCCCTGCTGGTGCACCCCAGCGCCCTCTCCGCCAGGCGCAGCCGCTGACCTGGCGGCCGCTCGGGAGCTGATACGCCGGGGTGGGCGTCTCCAGGCGGGGCTCCTGTTTGTGTGTTTCCCAGTCCACTGTATGCGAGAAGATCATGGAGCTGCTGGGACAGAATGAAGTGGATCACCGGCAGCGCAAGCTGGTTATCTTGAGCCAAGACAGGTTCTATAAGGTCCTGACCGCGGAGCAGAAGGCCAAGGCCTTGAAAGGACAGTACAACTTCGACCACCCAGGTAGAGGCTCTGAAGGTGGGGAGAGAGTGGGGGAGAAGGGTGGACCACGGAGACTGGGTCCAGAGTTGGCGGTGGATGGGAAAGAGGCCCCAAGTGGTCCCCCTGGCTAAACCTCTGTGGAGCGGATTGGGGCTTAAGCCCAGGGTCTCTCCTGTGTGCTCTGGGTCCTGCAGGAGCTCCAGGCTCCATGGGTTGGAGCCCGTCAGGGAGTCTGCAGCTCAGAAGGGCCTTCAGGCCCACTGCTCTGCAACAGTTGTGGTCATGGAGAAAACCAAATGCCTTCTTGCTATCAGGGGGCTGCTATGCAGACCGTTTCCACTGGGGCAGAGTCCTTGAGAGGCCAGCAGTGGGTGAACGAGAACCAGAGGCCTTGAAGCTCCCTTTCCTGGTCTGGTCAGGGGCCAGGGGAACAGGTGGAGAGGGGGTGGGTGAGGAGGATAGCCACACTGCCCCTCCCTGCTGCTAGTAGACGATTCCGCCCAGTGGCTGGCTCTCGCCTTCATTCCTTTCCAGGGGACACATGGGAAGAAGGTCCGAGGCGCATTAGTCTGTGTTATTTCCCAGAACTAGAAGCAAGACGCCTATCTCACCTGCCTCCCGGAACTGGCTGATCAGGAGATCCGTGTGTTCAGACTTGTGGGTGGGACAGCGGCCCAGGCGGTGGCACTGCCCCAGGGCAGCGAGGACAGGTCCAGCCTGTGATTGGCAGAGGGCCCTGCAGATGGAAGTTGTGGGGGCTCCTCTGGGCCACATGTTCCTAAGGGTTGTTGGCAGCACTCGCACCCAGCAGACCCCAGGGCAGAGCGAGTTCTCAGCATGAAGACTTTCCCTGCTTTCTGTTCTACCCCACAGATGCTTTTGATAACGATTTGATGCACAGGACTCTGAAAAACATCGTGGAGGGCAAAACGGTCGAGGTCCCCACCTATGATTTTGTGACCCACTCGAGGTAAGCGGGGGGTTCTGGGAGAAGAGGGCTGTGTCCAGGGGGCTGGTGAGCACACCTCTCCACCCTGGGGCTGCGCCCCACTGGTCCCCAGGACAGCCCCCTCACCGTGCCCGGGCTCTGGTGCTGATGGCAGGCTTCCCCCGGGCCTGCCCGCAGGCTTGCAGAGACCACGGTGGTCTACCCCGCAGACGTGGTCCTGTTCGAGGGCATCCTGGCCTTCTACAGCCAGGAGATCCGGGACATGTTCCACCTGCGCCTCTTCGTGGACACCGACTCCGACGTCAGGCTGTCTCGGAGAGGTGAGGCGGGCGCAGGCCCCTCTGCCCTGGCCAGCCCGGCCCCAGGCCCCCCCGGGGTCTGCAGGCCCCTGCTCTCTCCTGTCACTGCAGTTCTCCGGGATGTGCAGCGGGGCCGGGACCTGGAGCAGATCTTGACGCAGTACACCACCTTCGTCAAGCCGGCCTTCGAGGAGTTCTGCCTGCCGGTACCGCCTTCCACTTGCCCAGGGACCTCCTTTCCCCCCTTGTCAGAAGGCCCCCCGGTGCCCATTCTGTGAGAGCCGAGTCATGGATGGATGCGGTCTGCTGTATATGTGGAGAAGTTAGCCTCTCGTTCCCGCGGTCCCAGGGAGTGGTCTCCGCTGGGAATGGGTCCTTTGTCCCCCGCACCCCTCCTCCCCGCGCCAGGCTTCACCCCGTGCACCGGCGCCACCTCCTCCCAGGCTCTTGTCTGCATCTGTCCAGGGCACTGCTCGTCCGCTGCCCACACTGTGCCTCTCCTTCCCCCCAGCCCCTCTGAACGGGAGCAGGGGTGCCTCCATGGGGGCAGGGATCTCTGTCTGTTGGCTGCCAGAGTGCTGTCTGGCGCGCAGTAGGTGCTTACACTCCACACTGTGTGTCTCTCGGGGGTGGAGGGAGGTCCAGCTGGCGTGTCGAGGGATTCACTGTGTGCGGCCGTCTGTCTTCTCCATCTCGCCTCTCTCACTGGATAGGATGGCAGAGAGATTCAAAGGGAAATTTCACAGTATCGTTTCCCAAAGGGTAAAGTAAGGCACAGAAGAATTGGAAGCAGGATTCCTGCTTTAGATAAATGGGACGAGGAGTTCTATCTTTGCTAGTTCATGAAAACATTTTATTTTACATTTGTGGTCTTGGAGTTTCTAGAAAATGATTAGGAAATTGATTGTCCGCAGTCTCTTATCCCCAGAAAGACACTTTTGAAAAGTAGGTGGTTTACCGTGAAGCTCTGGACGCCAGGTGTGACCGGGTGCTCCTGGATGGAGGCAGAAGTGTGCTCGGCCAGCCCCTCCCCCCCCTCCCTTCACGGGGAGCCTCAGCGAGGTGACCGAGCTGCCCGTGTCCCGGTTGCTAGGACCTCTCTCAGCCCTCTGCTGGTCGCCCCCGCCTGCCCCGTGGCCCAGCTCCGTGGGAGTTCAGCCCTGGGTCTCCTCTGCCTGCAGACGCGGCTGCCCCCGGACCCAGTCTGTCCCTGTTCCCCTCCCCCCCGCAGCTCATCTCTTGGGATAGGCCTCCTTGGCCCAGGCCCACACACCGGTGGTGCTCAGGGGTCTGTGTGTCCCCCTCCCCCGCCAGCAGCACTTGGGGGTCCCTCCTCAGTGGCACCATAGTGCCCAACAGGAGTGGGCTACTCGGTGTGGGAGCAGAAGAGAGGCGAGGCAGGAAGGGGAGCAGGTCCCGCGACTTCCCTCCCTGGGGTGCAGCCCTGCTCTCGCAGGGTTCCACACCTTGTGCACAGGGGGGCGCCCCACCTTAGCCGGCCCAGAGCGCCCGGCGGTCAGCGCAGACCACTGGTCCCAACAGAGACGAGCATCTCCGAGAAGCCGGCAGACGCGTACCATCCCTTCTCGCTGCTTCGGCTCAGCTTTCCTCGCTTCTGGGCTCGCAGCCTCTCACCTGAGCCCCTGCTCCGGCCTCCTCACCCTTCAAGGCAGCCTGCGTGTGCCTCCCGCATCTAGGCCCAGGCACGCCCAAAGCATCTCACAAGACCCTCCTTTTCTTGCCTTGTAGACAAAGAAGTACGCAGACGTGATCATCCCTCGAGGGGTTGACAACATGGGTAAGGAGCAGGCCTGTGCCACACCCCCGGCCAGGGTCACGCGGCAGGCCTGGCCGGGCCTGTCCAGGTTACTGAGACGCCGCCAGGGGGTGAGGCCCGTCCAGGTACATGTGTGGCAGAGGGTCACAACACACTTAGAACACACAACACGTTTTACACCTTAAGGTGACACAGCGTACGATGCCAGTTAAGTTTCAGTGAAGGTGGTGAGGAAAAAAAAATACACAGAGGACTGCTTGACAGGGAGGGCCCTGTTGGCAGGAAGTATTATACCCAGGGTTAGTTAACAGAAGCCGCCACCACGCCAGGTCGATTTCACCGTGCCCAGCCCCAGTGGGCGCGGGTCTACTGCTGAGGCTCGGTGGCAGGTAGATGCTGGTGGAGGGAAGCGGGTGCCTCGTGGGTGGCGGCAGATGGCAGCCGGGCGGCAGGCAGCTGACCCTGCCCGGTGTCCCCGCAGTGGCCATCAGCCTCATCGTGCAGCACATCCAGGACATCCTCAATGGCGACATCTGCAAGTGGCACCGCGCGGGGGCCAGCGGGCGCAGCCACAAGAGGACATTCCCGGAGCCGGCGGAGCACCCCGCCGCGCTTGCCTCGGGCAAGCGCTCGCACCTTGAGTCCAGCAGCAGGCCCCACTGAGGAGCGGGCTGCTCGGCACCCGGCGGGCCCAGAGAGGCCCGCCTCCCCCGAAACATGCGGCCATGGACGGGGCGCTGTCAGGGTCCCGGCTAACTCGGGAGGCCTGGACGAGTCATCCAGACGGTATGACAGGTTCTCTGCCAGCGGCCCTGACGACTTCTCCCGCTTCTCACGTCACGGGGGCTGGAAGCGCTCTTCGCTGCTCAGAAAGGCCACAGAACATGCGGTACGCGAGGCCCGTGTTTGGGAGAACAGCCTGGTTGCTGTGATTTTGACGGTGAACCCCCGGTGAGAGAGACTAGTGTGACCTGGTTCACTCACGTGTAACTGGAACACAAGTTTGAAGATAACCCTCTTCCGTTTTATTTGTTATACAACCACATTTTCTGTTTACTCTGGTTTCCTAACACCACGCTCGCTGTGACCTAGTAACCCAACTTCATGACCCACTAGTGGGTCGTGGTCCTGGTACACACTGATCTGGTACGCAAGGAGCCACTGAGAGGCGCCCTTCCTTCTGGCCTGTGCTCCAAAGGCAGCGCCAGGAGGGAGCCCTGGGGAGCAAACTTCCTTAACCAGCACCAAACACACAGCCAGGGTCCCTCTGGCCCAGCCCCGCTTGCTTTCCTGCGAGCAGTGTCCTCGGCGCCCCAGAGCCCAGGCTGCCCTCTGGACAGGCCTTTCCTGGTGTCACCCATGGCCAAGGCGTGTGTGGATCGGGAAGCGTGAGCAGATGCTGTGGCCCACAGTGGCCCTACACTTGCCTAGCGACCTTGCCTCCCAGACACTAGTGGTCTTGTCCTGGTTTGTGCCCCCTTCCACGTGGCAGCTGTTACTGTAAAAGTGGTCCCTCCCCTTTGCTGCCAGCTTTCGAGTACTAGCTAGTTACACAGGGACGCCGGGAGAGCTTGGCTGAGCTGAGGGCTGGTTCCTGATGACTATGATGGTTTTGTCAAGTTTACTGTTCTTTTTGGAGAGAGAACCAATAAATAATACCAAATGTGAATGCCAGTTTGTCCCTTTTTAATTACATAAAAAAAAGGCAGAATCAGGACTAGGAAATGTGTGGATGACAGGCTACACAAGGCAGGCTCCGGGTGGGGGTGGGGGTCAACAAGAGGAGTCATGGCTGGCCTCCCCAGAGCCTCCCTAGGTCAGGAGCAGGGGCCCAGGTTGAGCCCACCACCAGCCTCTGAGCAAGACTGGGCCTTGTCTGGGTCGACTAGAACCAGCCCCTCCCTGCCTTTTTTCAGCTGTCAAGAGTCCTACTCAGCAGCTCCACGCTGAGTGAGTGCACGGGGCCCTTAGCAGGCGGCAGTGAGGAGGTGCTCTTTATGATCAGGGAAAACAGACTTTGCTGAAAACGAGGTGCTGTCGGAGGGCCATTTCTTCAACGAGACCAGAGCAGAATCCCAGCCAAACCCACGTCCACCAAGCTCAGAACTGCTCTGCCTGCCCGCAGGAAACGCCCGTCCAAGACCTTGACCCGGCCCAGCCCTGCTGTGCGTCGGTGAGCCCATGTCCCACTAGTATTTCCGGACCAGGATGTCCCAGCTGTCTTTCCAGCGAAGGGCCTTGAGCTCACTGGGTGACAGCGGCCTGTCCCCGTAGGTCAGCGGGCGCAGCATGCTCGACACGTGACAGGCAGAGGAGAACCATGCCACGACCAGGGCCGTGAAGAGGCTCCTCTGGAGCTGGGACCTGCCGGCGGAGCAGAGCACGGTGGGGGGCTGGCCCTTCCCACTGCGAGGTCCCCGCGCGGCCCGGCCAGGGTGTCAGCCCTCGGCCCGTCCCCCCGGACCCACTCGGCGCCCCCTCCTCGCTCTGCTTCCTGAACGCCCCAGCTCCCGCTCTGTCCCAGCGGGAGCGCAGAACCTCGCTCCTGAGCTGCCCCACTCCCAGCCTCCAGGACCCTCTCTGGTTTACAGGCCCCCTGGTGTACCTGCTGGGCACCACGCGCCTCCCTTTCCTTCCTTTGCTCCTCCAGGCCAAAGGTTCTTCCATGCACATCCCCTGGTTTCACCTCCCACCAGCCTTAGCTTTGTGCTCGAAACCCCAGGACCTTGCTAGTGCCTCTTCTGGCTAACCCTGTCCACACCAGCTGGAATCACCGTTCATGACTCCCCCCGGAGCCCACCCCCCTGACCCAGGGCGCGTGGCTGCCAAGGCCCGGTACCTGCACAGGTGGTCGCTGACGTGCTCCAGGACCACGGGCAGCAGCAGGATCTGGAAGGTGAGCGCCGGCAGGTAGTGGTAGAGGAAGAGCGTCTTCTCCATCAGGAAGAAAGGTAGGTAGTTCACGGCCCAGCCCCCGGCGCACAGAGCCCCGGCCAGCACCCAGCGCAGCCAACGGTCTGCAGGGAAGGCCGTCTTGAGCCAGGAGGCTCCCTGCCGCCGGGCAAGCTCACCTCATCATCCACATGTGAGCCTGTGAACTCGCAGCCCCTGCTTTCTGTCTCCCATCCCAGCCCCTCCACCATCTCTGGAAGGGCAGACTGTGGCCTGCCCTGCCATCCCAGTCCTGAGACATGCCAGCCCTGGGCCAGGCCCAGCTCACTCCTGATTTCCCGCGGGTCTCCGGTCTCACTCCTCAGGGGGCAGGGGCGGGCCTGCACTATGCACCCGCCCAGGAGCAAGGACTAGTGGAGAGAATGACCAGCTCAGCTGAGCCCAGAGAGGGCGCATCCCCGCCCCTGGCGGCCTTTGGGGCCCACCCCAGGCATTGGCTCCTTTCCTGTATCAGAACGGTTTTAAGGGGGGTTCTGCTATCTATGGGGTCACACAGAGTTGGACACGACTGAAGTGACTTAGCAGCAGCAGCAGCAGCAGCTGTTCTTGCAAACCACCCGCCTCCAAGTGCCTCCTGGCAGCTCTGCCCCATTAGCCACTTCCAGGGGTGCTGGGGTCAGGGAGCAATTCAGGCCCGACACCTGCACGGCCCTGGAGAAGCCTTGAAGGTGACATGGGGACTCGAGCGTAGCATCCTGTCTCTGGGGAAGAGACAGAAGTGCCCTCGGGGCAGAAACACAGCGGTGGCCCAAGGCCACGCTTGCTGATGTAGCCCTAAGTACACGGAGCTCTGGCCCAAACCAGAGGGACGGGGCGTGAAAGGCACGTGGGCCGCAGCACAGACCCTCGGGGAGGTCGCAGACTCTCCTTCTGCGTCTGAGCAGGTACCAGACAAACAGCAGGGCGTACGCCAGGGTGGCGAGGCTGGCCGAGGCCCAGATTACAACGTTCCCGAGCAGGTGGATCTGCGCCTGTGGGAGGGAGAGGCTGGCTGGTGTGGCTCGGGGCAGGCGCGGGCACTACCTACCCTTGGCCCTTGCGGCCAAGACGGCTGTGTGAAGGTGCTCGGCTCTGTAAGTGGAATCAGAGCTGGGAGTGGATGGGGCTGTTTCTGGACAGCAGAGCGGCTCACAAGGAGGGGGACAGGGGCGCTGATGCAGAAGGTCCTCAGTGTCCACTCTTCAGCAAGCCACAGCCACCCATGTCCGCAGGGGAAAGGGGGCGCACCCCCTAGCTTAAGTCATTACCAGGCACTGATCACGTGCTGCGTTTGCCCCGCCAGGTGAAGACACACTGGACAGGGAAGCAGAGCACTGAGCGGCCTGGACACAAGGTGCCAGGAGGGGAATCAAGCGGGATGGTTTTAAAAACCACGTCGGCTGGGCAAGGGGAACCACACGCTCCCATGGCAGCAGCAAAGCCGTGTGTCCCTCCCTGCAGACATGTGGGGACCTGCCCCCTTGGCACCTCAGGGGAGCTCGGGCCCCATGCTGCCAGAGCACTCGGAGAACAGCAAGCCCTTGGCTTTTGTCAGGACGGCGCGGGAGGGCCAGGGCTTGGGCAGATACAATGGCTGCTCTTAACATCACCGGCCTCTCAGGCATGGGCTGACTGCCCGCAGACGCTGTGCTTACACTGGTCCTGGGGTGCAGCCAGTAAGCGATGTTGGTGTCCAGCATGACCCAGTCCAGTGGCGTGGAGCTGTACTTGTGTTCCGAATCGTCACTCCTCACTGTCAGCATCCGCCACTGCAGACAACAGAGGCCACCAGGAGTCACTGGACAGCCAGACGCCCTTCACAGCCAAGGGATCTGCCAGGGGGCGGAGTAAACCGCTGCCCCTTTCATGGGGGCGTCCAACCTCAAGTTCACTCAGGTCACCCGCAGAGGCAGCCCGGGAGGCGCCTCTCCCGGGTTCCAGTTTGTGGATTAAGGAATGAGATGGGGCGGTAAGGGTGCCTTGACACTGGGGACGCTGAGTGCCCGGTTCTGACTTCCCTGGGGCTGTGCTGTGTTGACCTGACCTGGGAGCAGTGCCACACTGCTTCATGTCTCCTTGGCTCCTGACGGTTACTGCCAGCAAAGCCACGCAGCAGGAAGGCCGGGGGCTGACGGTACCGGGCATGACATGGAGAGAGGACAGAGGGCAATGGCCCTCCCTGCCGAGGCACGTCCCAGTTTGAACACTGACGCTGGACAGGCTATGTGGCCCTCCCGGCGAGGGGCAAGGTCAGCTGCCCATCCGTCTACCCGTCACCTGCAGCTCGGAGAATCTGGCCATGAAGCTGAGGTTCCTGCTGATGTCCACCTGGGTCGGGGAGTGTAGCTCCAGCACCCTCTCCTTCTGTTCCTGGCCTGGCAGGCACACGGGGACCGGAGGACGCGAGCAGAACCCGGTCAGGGAGCCGCCCACGGCAGCTGCCGCTGCTTTCCAAAGAACCCGCAAGACATGGTCCGCGATCCCCCGCCTGCCTGGCCATCTCTCCAGTCAAAAGCTCTCCTTGCCCTGCCTTCTGGTGGCACTGCCCCCCTCGCCCACCCAGGAGGGAGTCAGGGGAAAGGGGGAGGGTCCACAGTGGGGCCTGGAACCCACGGGCTGCCCCGCCCCCAGGAGCTGGCATGCTCACTCCTGCCGTAGCGGTGCTCCTCCACGTTCCACACAGTGCTCTGGTGGTGGCCCCAAAACAGCTTCTCCCCGACCACTTCTAGCTGCCGAAAGCCCCAGTCCGGGAGGGGCACTCCACTCAGCTGGCAAAGCAAGATGGTGGGGAGATCATGATGAAGGGCCCGGGCCCGCCCAGCTGGGGGGAGCCCACCCCAGGTCACCCACAAGGGCAGTGGCTCTCCTTCAGGGAGCTTCACACCAGGGTTCAGTTCCGAGCAGTTACAGAGACCCTGCAACCCCCCGTAGCCCCCCTTCAGTCTGTCCCTCCGGGCAGGACCCGGGAGGCGGTCACTGACCTTGAGGACGGCCGAGGTGTTCACATGCACAAAGCGGACCTCTGACAAGATGGTCTTCCAGACATCCGTGTCTGACTCCCTGTTCACAATGTCCTGTAAAAGCAGATCTAGGCCATTAGTTCACTCTTTTTCAGATTTTCTTAAATGTAAAGATGAAGACCAGTCACCACGGTGAGACTGGCTTGGTCTGATACAAGGGGACAGTCCCCCAAGGGAAACTGACATGGCTGATACCAGACAGTGCCATCAACTTTATTCCAGAGGTCTGTGCAAGGTGCTGGGGGGTGGGGGTGGGGACACCACCCTCCCCCAGATGCAGATAGCCTTTCCAGTGGGGATTTAAGGATGGTGCTCCTCCCTGAGCTTCTGTGATGCCTGCTCCCTGAGACCTCAAGCCAAACATGAAGATAGTGCAGAGGAAGGTCAGAGACTGTCCCCACGAGACTCTAGCCTACGAGGGGACTCCTGGTGACAGGTAATGAGCAGGTGCCTGGCACAACCCGGGAGGTCCTGAGGGCTGAGCAGGAGCAGGACAAGGAGGCCACACCCCCCGGTTGGCCATCCTCTCTGCCCATCATGGAGCTTCAGCTCCTGGGAACGGGCGGGTGGGGCTGAAAGGGGCTGAGGAGCAGAGAAGGGGCCAGCGATGGGCCTCACCAGAGAGCGGAGCAGGCAGGACCTTCAGGACAACCCTGGGGACAACCCAGCACCCAGGCCCCGCTGGGCACGAACGCAGGGGCAGCCTTCATGGCCCCTGGCTTCGCCTCACACCTATTGAGGGGCTGGTGCTACGAGGGAGCTCAAGTGAGGCGCGCCTCTCCCAGAAGTAAGCCCAGTGCGGTCACGGCCCTGCTACTGCATTTTGCACTCACGACCCTGACTTCAGATGTTCCAGCAGCCCAGCCACGGAACTTCCCTCCTGCAGCCTGGCCCAGGACAGTGTGCTACCCTGAAGAGCCCGCGGTAGGGCCCCGGGCCCAGGGCGGGCAGTGCCAGAAATTGCCCCCGCTCCTCCATGGCCTTGCCTGTCCCTGGGCGAGGGTTGATCAAAGAGGCTCCGGGTGTGTCCAGGCAGCTGGTCTGAGCTGACTGTGGGAGGGGCCTCCTCCCCGCAGCACTTTGAGACCCACCCACCATCCCGCAGCTCCTTCCTGGACACAGGAAAATCCCCTGGCTCCCCCTTTCTGTAGAACAGGGGGTCACTTGTTCTAAAGCACTGTTCGGAAAGGGCCGTGATGCCCATGCTCGAGGTGGCCGGGGACTCACCAGCCGCCAGAGGCTCTGGGGGGGCATGGAGATGTTGTAGTCAACGTAGCAGGAAACCTCCTGCGCGTGGGGGCTCAGGGGGGCTGCGACGTCATGCCTGGAAAACAAAACAGCACTGCTGGGGGCACCCCAAGCTCTCCTGAAAGGCACTCACTGTTCTTTAAGGGAAAAAAAGCACTTTTTTTCAGGAAACAAAGCCAGCTCAACCTTCAAGTACCTTGGCTGCCATTCCCCAGGGCTTTCTAAATCCCTCATGGAGGGCAGAGGCCTCACATGATGGGGAAGTAGGGGGATGTCCATCTAAACCACAGGCTCACCATCCCCTTCACAGAGGATAAACCGAGCTGGGAGACAGCCTGGCCACTGGGGGCTCCCTGATGCCAGGTCATAGAAATGGCGGGGGCACCAAGAATACTGTTGGAAAACGAGTGCCCAGGGACGTCAGTTCCCCTCGTTTGCTCTCGGGGAAACCATGCCTGACTGGACTCTGTGTGGGACCGTGTCGGGGGAGGACCCGCAGTGAGCAGTAAGGAAGAGGCCCTCACGACCCTGGAAAAGCCAGCTGTGGCCGCAGGCCCTGTGAGCGCCGTGAACAACACTGATCCCGGCGGGCACAGTGCGTAGGAGACGCTTTTGGTGCAGGGAGATTTCAGCTGACCCCTGAATAAAGCGACTGCATGGGGGCTTTCCTGGTGGCTCAGTGGTAAAGAATCTGCGTGCCAATGCAGGAGACACGGGCTCTATCCCCGCTCCAGGAAGATCCCACCTGCTGCAGGGCAACGAGCCCGTGCTCTAGAGCCCGGGAATGGCAACTACGGAGCCCACGCAGCACCGTTGTGGAAGCCTGAGCTCTAGAGCCAGTGCTCCGAAACAAGAGAAGTCGCCGAAATGAGAAGCCCAAGCAGCACAGCTAGAGAGTAGCCTGCAGGCAATAGTGAAGACCCGGTGCAGCCAAAAATATAAATGAATAAAATTATTCTTTAAAAAAGTGGGAGTAGGCCATGGCGGGGATGGCAGTGGGGTCTGAGCTGAAAAGCATTCCAGGCAGAGTGAGCAAAGGCCCCAGGGAGGCTGCATGGGGTCATTTTGGGGGCAGCGGGGGGCTAGGGTGACTGGCATGAAGTCTACCAGGGAGTCAGCAGGCCAGGTCCCAGGGGGGCCAGCAACCAGGGGAGGGTGGGGAGTTATTCTGAGTGTGACAGTCACACTGGGTATCCCTGAAGGCTCTTGGCAGAGACGTGAGGTTGGTCAAGTGTGAGTTTTCAGAGGGAGCGGGGCCTGCCATGTGCAGAGGGTGGGCAATTCCCAGAGGGACTAGGAGTGAGGGCAGGAAGGACTGGAGCCCCGTGGATTTCCCGACCCAAGGACAGCAGAAGGGGGAGAGGACAAAGCGGACGCGGTGTGAAGAGCACAGATGTCCAAGGGGGAGGGCAGGGTCCTTGAGGCCATGTGGATGACCCGAGAGACCAGGTGGAAGGACAGCAGAGGTGGCCCAGAGGTCAGGCCAGGTAGGGTTCCCGGCTCTGTCCCCCAGCTCACAGCCTTCGTGAATTCGCTTCTCCTTTCAGCAGGTGCCCCCGTCGGCCAGGGCGCCCACACTTCACTCTGGGTGGGACTCTCCTTCCCAGCCCGCGCGCCATCACTGAGGTCTCCCCTCCCCGCCCTCGACACCTACTACAGAGTGGGACCCGAGATGGTGACGTGGGCACGCCCGCTCTGAGCAGCAGCAGGGACTCACGTGTTGAGGAGGCGGGTGGTCATGCCGTGCACCAGCTGCAGGACGTCGCCGTGCCGCACAGGCCTCGGGGGGTTGTTCACCACCAGCTGGTGCCTGGAAGAGAGCACAGCCGGATTCGAGGGTCCTCACTCAGGCTCTGTGGAGTCTCAAAGCCACCCCATCAGCGTGTTCCTCATACGAGGTGAACATACATGTTTTATTTAACTCTTTCTGAAACTTCAGGTCACTTTCCACACTTCCTGGTGTGGCCCCCTTTGTCATCGTTACATTGACCACAGCTGTGCTTTACTTCAATTTAAATCTGAATTTGTCAATAAGGAGCTCATGATCTGAGCCACAGTCAGCTCCAGGTCTTGTTTTCGCTGTTTAGAGCTTCTCCATCTTTGGCTGCAAAGAATATAATCAATCTGATTTCGGTGCTGACCATCTGGTGATGTCCATGTGTAGAGTCTTCTCTTGTGTTGTTGGAAGAGGGTGTTTGCCATGACCAGTGCGTTCTCTTGGCAAAACTCTATTAGCCTTTGCCCTACTTCATTCTGTATTCCAAGGCTAAATTTTCCTGTTACTCCAGGTGTTTCTTGACTTCCTACTTTTCCATTCCAGTCCCCTAAAATGAAAAGGACATTTTTTTGGGGTGTTAGTTCTAGAAGGTCTTGTAGGTCTTCATAGAACTGTTCAACTTCAGCTTCTTCGGCATTAGTGGTTGGGGCATAGACTTGAATTACCGTGATATTGAATGGTTTCCTTTGGAAATGGATAGAGATCATTCTGTCATTTTTGAGATTGCATCCAAATACTGCATTTCGGACCCTTTTATTTGTACCACATTTTGGACTCTTTTGTTGACTATGATGGCTACTCCATTTCCTCTAGGGGATTCTTGCCCACAGTAGTAGATCTAATGGTCATCTGAGTTAAATTCACCCATTCCAGTCCATTTTAGATCGGTGATTCCTACAATGTCGACGTTCACTCTTGCCGTCTCCTGTTTGACCACTTTGAATTTGCCTTGACTCGTGGAGCTAACATTCCAGGCTCCTACACAATATTGCTCTTTACAGCATCGGACCTTGCTTCCATCACCAGTCACAGCCACAGCTGGGTGTTGTTTGGGCTTTGGCTCTGTCTCTCCATTCTTTCTGGACTTACTTCTCCACTGGTCTCCAGTAGCATATTGGGCACCTACCGACCAGTGGCGTTCATCTTTTAATGTCCTATCTTGCTGCCTTTTCATACTGTTCATGGGGTTCTCAAGGCAAAAATACTAAAGTGGTTTTCCATTCCCTTCTCCAGTTGACCACATTTTGTCAGAACTCTCCACCATGACCCGTCCATTTTGGGTGGCCCTAAATGGCATGGCTCAGANATCGGTGATTCCTACAATGTCGACGTTCACTCTTGCCGTCTCCTGTTTGACCACTTTGAATTTGCCTTGACTCGTGGAGCTAACATTCCAGGCTCCTACACAATATTGCTCTTTACAGCATCGGACCTTGCTTCCATCACCAGTCACAGCCACAGCTGGGTGTTGTTTGGGCTTTGGCTCTGTCTCTCCATTCTTTCTGGACTTACTTCTCCACTGGTCTCCAGTAGCATATTGGGCACCTACCGACCAGTGGCGTTCATCTTTTAATGTCCTATCTTGCTGCCTTTTCATACTGTTCATGGGGTTCTCAAGGCAAAAATACTAAAGTGGTTTTCCATTCCCTTCTCCAGTTGACCACATTTTGTCAGAACTCTCCACCATGATCCGTCCATTTTGGGTGGCCCTAAATGGCATGGCTCAGATCACGAACTGGTTACTGCCAAATTCAGACTTAAACTGAAGAAAGTGGGGAAAACTACTAGATCATTCAGATATGACCTAAATCAAATCCCTTATGGTTATACAGTGGAAGTGAGAAATAGATTT
>SJYA01009325.1:0-11763 GCA_006410615.1 Neotragus moschatus
CTAGACCCTGCTTTCTGCATCCGTCATCCACAGCCCCAGAAGAAACATCCAGTTGACTGAGTTCATATAATACTACGTTTCGCAAAACAAAGAAAGACATTTGAAAAGGGTTAACCATCACTGTGTGCTGGGCCCTGAGTGAGAAAGATGAAGCCTGTGCTCCCCTGGGGCTCAGATGTGAAGGAGGCTGCCTGGGAGGAGAGCAGAGCCTGCCTCTGCTGTTTTTCAGTCTGTACGTCGTGTCTGACTCTTTGTGGCCCCATGGACTGTATGTAGCCCACCAGGCTCCTCTGTCCGCGGGATTCTCCAGGCAAGAATACTGGAGTGGGTTGCCATGCCCTCCTCCAGAGGATCTTCCCAACCCAGGGATCAAACCCAGGTCTCTTACATCTTCTGCATTGGCAGGGAGTTTTTTTTTTTTTTTTTTTTTTACCACTAGTGCCACCTGGGAAGTGAGATTACCCGTTCCTGTGGTAATTTTATGTTTAACTTCTTCAGACACAACCACACTATTTTCCATCATGGCTGCACCATTCTACATTCCCANTCTGCATTGGCAGGGAGTTTTTTTTTTTTTTTTTTTTTTACCACTAGTGCCACCTGGGAAGTGAGATTACCCGTTCCTGTGGTAATTTTATGTTTAACTTCTTCAGACACAACCACACTATTTTCCATCATGGCTGCACCATTCTACATTCCCACCAGACATGCACAGAGGTTCTAATTGCTCCATGTCCTCACCAACAATCTTCCTTTTCTTTATTTTTAAATAACAGCCCCTGGATAGGGGAGCCTGGTGGGCTGCCGTCTATGGGGTCACACAGAGTTGGACACGAGACATGACTGAAGCGACTTAGCAGCAGCAGCAGCAAGCAGTGGGAAGTGGGTACTTCATTGTGTTGTTTTACCTCCTAAATACGTTGCCTGTGGGCTTATCCCCCACCCAAGGCTGACAGCTGTGCAGGCGTGGGGGGCATGCACACTCAGCGGGGAGCAAGGCGCGGGCCCTGGGGGTGGGGTCGGGGTGCACACGGCCTGCAGGCCTCTGCTGTCCTGCCCCGCTCATGGCAGCCCTGCGCCTCTTTCTCAAATGCGAGCCCTTGTTTTAACCTCCCAGGGTTCCGTGCCCCAGCTGCCCACAGCCCAGGACCACTGGGAACATTTTACTGACCAAGTCAGGTTCTTAGGCTCTCCTGTCAGTGTCTGATGGATCTCAGGGGTGCCAGGCCCGCGGAAGCAATAGATGCATGTCTTCGCCTTTCTATCCCCAGTCGCTCGCTCGNCCTCTTTCTCAAATGCGAGCCCTTGTTTTAACCTCCCAGGGTTCCGTGCCCCAGCTGCCCACAGCCCAGGACCACTGGGAACATTTTACTGACCAAGTCAGGTTCTTAGGCTCTCCTGTCAGTGTCTGATGGATCTCAGGGGTGCCAGGCCCGCGGAAGCAATAGATGCATGTCTTCCCTTTCTATCCCCAGTCGCTCGCTCGCACAGGCCCGGCTACTGAGCAAGTGCTTCACAGGTGTTTTTGATTCACTGAGAGGAAGAAAAAGTTCCCTGCTCCTCCTCACTCCAGGAAGCTTGGCCCTGTCATCTGCTGGCTCCCTCCTGGCGAAGTTTCTCTTCTCTCACCCTCGTCGACTAAACCCTTTGGCTTCCTGTTCCAGCTGTGCCTTCTCCACAAAGCCCAGCCTCATTCTCGGCTCTACTACCTTATGTCTGGAGCAACAACACTCTGGCCCCCTGGTGCAAAGAGCCTACTCATTGAGAAAGACCCTGATGCTGGGAAAGAGTGAGGGCAGGAGGAGAAGAGGGCAACAGGATGAGATGGCTGGGTGGCATCACTGACTCAATGGACATGAGTTTGAGCAACCTCCGGGAGTTGGTGATGGACAGGGAGGCCTGGTGTGCTGCAGTCCATGGGGCTGCAAAAAGTTGGACATGACTTACTGACTAAACAACAATTCTCTGCTCTAAATTCATCTTTTCCTCCTTTGGAGATCACTGAATCCACTCTGCACTTCATAGGGGAGAGAGCAGAGGCCAGAAAGGGCCAGAGTCGCTTGCTGGTGTGATTTGGTCTGGAACCAAGACTTCCAGCCCAGAGCCGGTACTCAGCACTGGCCCCAACCCCCTCGTGGGACCTTCACCCTCTGGAGCTCGTGACCTGGGTCTAGCGCTGCTCTCATCAGGGCTGGACGGAGGCCTTTCTCATGTGCTAATGCCCCAGCCCGTCTGTCAGCCAGTACTTTGGTACCTCGGATAGATCTACACAACATTTACTTAGCAGAGTTAGGGAGATGCCAGGTCGACTCTGTAAATAAATAATACAGTCTACAAACGACAGAGTGTATCTCTATTCAGATCGAATTTTGAGCTTTGCTGTATTCAGGGAAAGTGGCAAAATGTGTCACTTGGAAGCATCTTTCACGACCCTGTTTCGTCACGGACGGTGTCGATCACTTACAGTCATTTCCTCATTCCTTGGACAGACCCTGGTGAAGCCCTTCTGTGCCGCATCCCATGTGGGAGCTGGGATTCCTCTATGAGCAAAAGCAACCACAGAGCCTGCCATCAGGGGTGCGATTAAACCTCGCACCAGTGAGTGTGCAGTCAGGGAGGCCTCCCTGAGAGGGGGGCCCAGGTGAGACCCGGCTGGTGGGACCTGCAGGGGGGGAATCTCGCATCAGAGCCGACAGGACCACAGTGGCTCGTGCTGGGCATTGAGGCCACACTTAGGATGTTAAATTCTGAGCAGAAAAACAAAGGGGAGCCCTGGAAGGCATTTCCAGCCAGTGTGGTCCTGACAGTGTCGACTGAAAAACTAGTCACAGCCTAAAAGTCGAGAGTTATGTTTTATTCGGCGGGAAGTTTTAGGACTTCAAACCCAGGAGACACCATCTCAAGTGACCCTGAGGGAACTGCTCTGCGGTGAGGAGAGGCGCCAGGTTATGCAGAAGTTTTACAACAAAGGGCAGGTTGTCTGGACGTCAGAAGGTTATTGTCAGTGAAAGGAAACTCCATATCCCAAGCTACACATTTAGTGCTTTTCCGTGTGTGGGAGGATGCAGGCGTCTGGGCTCACTGGAATCATCCCTTCACAGGCATCTCAGCCCTCCTGGTCCAGCACCCTGTGTTTTCACATTGTTAGCTGCCTTGGGGCTCACCGTCGGGAGTGGCTGCCGCCTGATGGCTGTTGTTCTTCTCTTTCCTGAGTACCCTCAGAGCTCATGTTGGAGGGTTGGGCTCCCCATGACTGTGACATCCTGGTTTACTGACATGGCAGGAAACATTTCACTTCTCAAATCCATTCCAGCCGCAGCTTAGAGAGTAGATTGGAGTAAATGGCCCTGGAGAAGTCTGGAAAAGAGGTGACAGTGATTGGACCAGCCTGGGGCCCAGGGGTCAGAAGGGTTTGAGACACACAGGGAGTGGAACCAACGGAAACTAGTGTGGGGGCCCAGGTGACGCAGAGAAGGTCCAGCTTGTCCACAGGGACAGTGGGAACACTGTCCTCCTTGAATCTGAGGTGCCTTTGAGACGTCCCAGGGGAGACACTGGGGGTATACAGATGAGTGGTGGTGTTTAGAGGAGGGGTCTCAAATCGAGCTGCAACTGAGTTTGGGAGGGCCTGCGTCTGAGTGCAGACATGACCAGGCAGCCCAGGGAGGAGGACAGGGGGCAAGTGACCCAGCAGCAGTGGGAAGGAGTGTCCATGAAGTGGGGGTCACCTAAGAGGCCGGCAAAGGGGACACGTAGTACCCATTACATTTAGGAGCAACAGCTGAGTCCATGGTAGGAGAGGGCAGAGCCAGACTCTCATGGATCAAATTGTGCATGGAAAGTGGGGGAGTGGCCTGCGGCTAGGACACATCTCTGTGGACTTGGGGTGATGGGAAGGAGGGCACCAGGGGGCAGGCCGGAGGTCGTGCAGGTCCGGCAGCCTCCTGCATGTCTGTGTGAATGAGCAGGAGCAAACCCAGCTCTGCAGGAGGAGCTGCCTGGCAGCTCAGAGCAGGCCAGCTGCCGGGGCTGGTTTCGGGGCAAGTGGAATGCAGGCGGGCCACGCCACAGGGATTAGCCTGGAATAAGAAAACCTCTCTGTCCTCTGACTTAATAGAAGGGAGGGAGATGGATGCTGGCAGACATGGGAGGCAGTATCACCTAGCGGGCAGAGGGGTAGGCAGATGTGAGGAGGATGGGAAGCTGGACGCACAGACAGTGAACCAGCAGACCAGAAAGTGCCGCCGAGTGCCAGGTGTGGGGCCTGTTCTGAGTCCTGCCTGTAAGTGAAGTCTGACTCCAGGGCCCATCGCGTGTCTTTACATGGCCCCTCCATGCTGATCCAGAGCAAGAAGATATCGGGCTTTTTTTTGAGTGGAGGTTTCGCGAGATGATGTGCAAAAATGGGGATGGGTGGAGTTGAAGGTCCCCACCGTGGGTCTAAGCTGAGTAAGAAGGGAATCGAGGGAGAGAGAGGAGGGCCTGTGGAGCAGGATGAGAAAAGGGGCCAGCTTCCGTCCTGGGGAGACGACACTGCACAGGGCGGGTGTTGGGCTCAGCATCTCAGCTGACGGCCCTGATGACAGGGCTGGAGACCGCTGCTCTTACGCTACATCACCTCTTCCCGAGCAGGTGTGTCGTGGGTGCCTGCTGCCAGAACGGCTGCAGAAGCACCAGCTCTCACAGCCACAGGCACAGAGTTGGGTGGAAGAGAGGACCTGCCCATCCTCAAACCACGTCCAAAGCCTGGGGCACTGTTGTGTTCCTCCTCTAACCCAGGCTTCCCCACGGGAAGCAGCCCCTGGCCAGGGCGCATGCTCACACAGCCTTGTGGGGTCCTGTCTCCCAGGAGGTAGCCCTCCCCAGAGGATGGGGCATGCTGTGACCTTTCGGGGTGCCGAGTACCTACTGTGCCCCGGGGCTTTGGCAGGAATGTCCACATCTGGTCCTCAGAACAGCCTATTTAACTGGTGCTAGGATTGCCGACGGCAAAGTCAGACCCGCCTGACCTCACGCGGGGAGCAGAAACATCTCTGAAATCAGGACCCAGCTCTTCGAACTCCACCGAGCACCCGCTCCTGGTGCCGTGTGTCATCAAAGCAGCTGCAGATTCTGAGAAACACTGAATTAAAACCAACTGCTTGGGCTGGACTGGGGCTTCCCAGGTGGCATTAGTGGTAAAGAACCTGCCTGCCAATGCAGGAGACATTGAGAACGCAGGTTCATTTGCTGGGTCAGGAAGCTCCCCTGGAGAAGAAGTGGCAACCCACTGCAGTACTCTTGCCTGGGAAAACCCATGGATGGAGGAGCCTGAAGGGCTACAATCCATAGAGTCTCAAGGGTCAGACATGACTGAAGCAACTAACGCACGCACACACGCCCAGAGCTGAGTGGGAAGGAACTGGGGAGCCAGGGCCGCCGGGCTCGGGGTTTCCTTGGGGCCAGAGGCAACATGCTGCAATCAAANATGGATGGAGGAGCCTGAAGGGCTACAATCCATAGAGTCTCAAGGGTCAGACATGACTGAAGCAACTAACGCACGCACACACGCCCAGAGCTGAGTGGGAAGGAACTGGGGAGCCAGGGCCGCCGGGCTCGGGGTTTCCTTGGGGCCAGAGGCAACATGCTGCAATCAAAGAGTGGGGTCAGGAGCAGAACCTCATGGACATTTTAAGACTAGAATTGCATTCTTTAAAATGAATTTCCTGTGCCTGAGTATATTAATATCTCAATAAAAAGTGGGAAACTACTGTGTCAAAAATTATATAGAGAGATTGTTGTTGGTTAGTTGCTCAGTTGTGTCTGACTCTTGCGACCCAATGGACTGTAGCTCGCCAGGCTGCTCTGTCCATGAGATTCTCCAGGCAAGAATCCTGGAGTGGGTGGCCATGCCCTCCTGCAGAGGATCATCCCAACCCAGGGATCAAACCCACAGCTCCTGCTTGGCAGGCAGATTCTTCACCACTGAACCCCCTGGGAAGCTCCATATAAAGAATACCAAAGGGCAAAAAATATCTTAGACAACCCTTTTTTTAATGTCCATCATTCTGCAGCTTAATTTCCCTTCAGCCAAAAGGCCTTCCATTAATGTGGGCTCTTTAGTAACTGTAGGAAATAATGAACAGGATGGTACGACTTCAAAGTTATTCTCCCAAAGGATTTTAGGAGTGGGAGGGGGAGGGGAGCAGACTTGTTCTGCCGTGTTACTTGGACCCAAGCTGACAGTAGGTTGAGGTCATCCGCTGGCCCCTGCAGTCCTCGGGGACAGGTAGCCCCTGGCTCTGACCAGCTTTGGAAAATGAAGATGCCCAAATCAGTAGATTACTCAGAAGAACCTCAGGACTCCTCTCGCTAAACATCACTCACTCCTAGTGAGGTAACTGGACTGCTCTGTTTTCTAAATAGCCCCTGGCAATAAAGGCTGACTTACATTTTCAAAGAAAAAGCCTGGGCCAAAGATGAAGCATGGAACCCACATAGTTTATGATGCCGTCAGGGCAGGAATGTTTGGAAGCAGAGGCCGTAGGGAAAATAATAAATAAAACGGGAAAAGACTACAAAGGAAGAAAATTTACCACGTTAACTCTGTGGCCATACATGGCTACGCAAACCAGAGCCTCTCGGAACTGCAGCGGGGAGGGTGCTCACTGTATTCTTGGTGAGCATCAGCGTCTCCTGCATCCTCCCAGTATTCCGTTTCTCCGGGCCTTCAGTTTCCTTATTTGGGGCTCTCATCACTCTGAAGCTCTGGGAGGATTTTAAGATCCTCCAAGGAGGATGGGTTTCCACCCTCCCCTCCTGACTTCCCACGCTCGCCCCCACCCAGGCGCTCCCGGGAGGCAGTGAGTTCCTAAGGATCTCGCAACTCAGGAAATCCCACTTCTCATCCTGGGCCCAGGACACGGATGACCTTGGCAGTCACCATCCTGTGGCATGAATCTCTGAATGGCCCGTCTGGAAAGTCTCCTGGTCCTCAGGGTCTGTCCACATGGGATCCGTTTCAGAGCGATAGAAAGAGGAACCAGTGGCAGAAAGACACTGGGGCTAAGAAGGTGACGATGTAGCTTGAGTCCTTCCCCAGTCTAAAGGTCAAAAGGTTGATCATGTTTCCAGAAGCAATGGAAGACCTGGAGGGCAATAAACCACCTTCACGACTGGTCTCAACTTTACAAAAATGAATGTAGTAGGTGCGAGATACTTGACATTTGGAAAACAGGGCCATAAAACTCCTCAGAAACCAGTGGGCCCTAGAGTGGGGATAAGGCCCAGTCGGATCCCTGTTAATCCACTGTAGTCTGACCTCCGGCCCAGAAAGGGGAGGCCTCGGACAGACAGCATGAAGGGGAGGACACTAAGACTGAGCAGATGGTTTGAGCAAGGCCACAGAATTGACGCTTCCCACGTAGGGACAGGGCGCGTTTCAGAAGAGAGATGCTCTGGGGGAATAGAGTCACTTGTGCAGACCTTGGGGATGGCGCTGCCTTAGGCTGAACTACGTGGAATCACTAACATTGGACTGATTTTTGACCTACAAACATGGCAGTTTCATATTCAGTTCAACTCAGTTGGCCAGATGGCTGGGTTTTCTCTCTTTCTGCTTTTTTTTTTGTTTGTTTATTTAGGTTCATTTGCTTGCTTCCTCTGGGGAAGCTATTGGAGGTTTTCACTCTTTGGAGGCATCAGTCATTGTCCTCAGGAAGCTCAGTTCAGCTCAGTCACTCAGTCGTGTTTGACTCTTCATGACCCCATGGACTGCAGCACACCAGGCTTCTGTGTCTGTCACTAACTCCCAGAGCTTGCTCAAAATCATGTCTATCGAGTTGGTGATGCCATCCAACCATCTCATCCTCTGTCGTTCCCTTCTCCTCCCGCTTTCAATCTTTCCCAGCATGAGGGTCTTTTCCAATGAGTCAGCTCTTCACATCAGGTGGCCAAAGTATTGGAGTTTCAGCTTCAGCATCATCCTTCCAATGAATATTCAGGATTGATCTCCTTTAGGGTTGACCAGTTTGATCTCCTTGCAGTCCAAGGGACTCTCAAGAGTCTTCAACACCACAGTTCAAAAGCATCAGTTCTTTGGCACTCAGCTTTCTTTATACTCCAGCTGTCATTCATGACTACTGGAAAAACTGTAGCTTTGACTAGATGGACCTTTGTTGGCAAAGTAATGTCTCTAGTTTTTAATATGCTGTCTAGGTTGGTCATAGCTTTTCTTCCAAGGATCAGGCGTCTTTTAATTTCATGGCTGCAGTCACCATCTGCAGTGATTTTGGAGACGCCCCCGCCCCAAAATAAAATCAGCCACTGTTTTCCCATCTATTTACCATGAAGTGATGGGACTGGATACCATGATCTTTGTTTTCTGAATGTTGAGTTTTAAGCCAACTTTTTCACTCTCCTCTTTCACTTTCACCAGGAGGCTTTTTAGTTCTTCACTTTCTGCCATAAGGGTGGTGTCATCTGCATATCTGAGATTATTGATGCTTCTCCCGGCAATCTTGGTTCCGGCTTGGGTTCGTCCAGCTTGGGAAGTTACTTCAGGAGAAACTCTCTACGAGGAGATCCCCTGGAGGAGGGCATGGAGGAGGGCACGGCATGAACTCCAGGACTCTTGACTGGAGGATTCCATGCACCCGGGAGACTGGCGGGTCCAAGAGTCAGACAGGCCTTTGGCCTTAGCAGGCACACACCCTCCCTCTTCCTGCTCCTTCCTGTGGACACTCTCCTCCTCCTTCTTGTCCTCCTCCGCTGCCCCCTCCTATCCACACCTGCCTGCTGCCCCCTCCTCCAGGTGGCCGTCCCCCCAGGCGCCCTCTGCTCCATGTGCGTGGGCTGATACAAGCAGGTGGCTGCAGCCTTGCAGAGCCCTCTCCCATGAGTTCAGTAAGCCTAGAGCAGGAAGCCCTCACTGGAAGGGCAGCGGGAAGCCAGACCCAGATGCTGAACCCGGGGCCTTGGAGCTGCAGGGTCGCGAGGTCCAGCTGCTGACTCTCAGGACTCGTGTGTGCAGAAGTGGGAGGGTGTGGTGGGGTCGGGGGCTCACGGCAAGGAAGGGTGACCCTGACCCCGCGCCCAGGATGCAGGCGGTAGTGAGACTTCGGTGCCTTCTAAGCCCGCGTGCGGTGTCAGGGCTACAACAGTGGATCCTGGAGAAGCCCTTGTAAGGCTTCTCCAGGGCTCTGCGGTGTCCAGACACTTAGACTGGGGTGGTGGAAGGGAAGGAGCCCCGCCTCAGTGGAGCCCCAGCTGCCTGCCCTATCCTGGCTTTTAATGCCCAATGTCTGAGAGAGGAAGGAGATCTGGGCACAGAGGGAAACTGCTGCGTGGGGACCAGTGGAGTGGAGATCAGGGCATCCTAGACTAGTCACATCTGCAAAGCTCTGGTCTTATAGAGGAATGTCCGGGGCACCTGGGGGAGGGTGTGCAGAGAAAAAATGACCTTAAAAAACAGCTGCAGTCTCATAATTACTCAAATACAGCTTGAGGTCTCGGACGGTGGTGGGGAGTCTGCTACCGCCATGCGACACTGAAGTGAGCTGCGGACACCTGCCGGAGTCTCGGAGGCCAAGGTCACCGCTCCCGACCCCGGGCTCACCCCCATTTCCGCCCCCCACCCCCTGGAACTCTGTCCAGTGTGGTTCTGACACGGTCTTGTCAGCATCTGTCGCCCTCCCGGCCTGTGTGTTCTGAGTCCGGGATCCACTGTCGTAGCCCTGACACCGCATGCGGGCTTAGAAGGGACCGAAGTCTCACTGCCGCCTGCATCCTGGGAGCTGGGTCAGGGTCACGCTTCCCCGCTGCGACCCCCGACCCCACCACACCCTCCCATTTCTGCACACACGCGTCCTGAGAGTCAGCAGCTGGACCTCGCGGCCCTGCAGTCCAGGGGCCCAGGCACAGGGCGCCCAGGGAGGGACTGAGGAGGACCCGGCCGCCCCCTTGGGCGCCCTTTGGAGGCTGAGAAGGGTGAGCCAGTTGCCCACGGCAGCGCCTGTGTGAAGAGGAGCAGAACCGGGCTGGCCAGGTGTGAACGCGGCTCCCTCCACTCCCTCTGCGCCTTCTCAGCATCCGCGCCCTGAATGGTCAGCGGGGCTGTGCCCCCAGCCCGGCCCCGTCCACACCCCACCATCGGGCTGTGCTGGGCCCTCTGCAGCTCCTGGGGGGCCGTCTTTCCTCCCTGCGGCTGCTGTGCAGGGAAAGGCTGGGACCCCGGGCGAGGAACTCGAGGGTTCGCCCCCAGGGACCAACTAGGAGCTGCTCCCACTTCACCTGCCCCAGAGTCTGGGTTTCACCCACATACTTGACCCAGGCTGCAACTCGGCGGGTCGAGGGCCCCAGGGACTTACCAGGGGGCTGGAAGGCGCCTTCAGACCCCTGGGAAGTGGGCCCGCCCGCCTGCCTGCAGCCTGGGCTGTGTGTCTGTCTGTCTCTGCAGTCATTTCCAGGGTTAAACTGCTCACTCTGGTCCCTCTCAGACTGGACCCCCGGGGCCCGCAGGACCTGTGTCTTTGTGGGCTGTCTGCCCCGAGATGCACTGAAGAACCTCATGTTGGCAGGACAGCCTCAGGACCTTCGGTCCAGGTTAAGCGTGCAGGCTAACGGCACACCTGCCTGCGTCTCTGCCTCCCCCCAGGGGTCCTCGGCTCTGAGTTCGGGGGCCCACCCTTGTCTCCTCTGTGTCTCTCCTGGGCTAAGGGATGGTTAGCTTGGCTCCCTGCACTCTGACACCTGTTCTTCACCGGCTCTTACCTGGAGTGGACATCAGAACCTTCAGAGAGCTGGCCCTTTTGTCCATTGTGCCAGCCGACACCTGTGTGATGATACCTGTGTGATGGCAGGATGAAGGGTGCTTCGGGGCTCTGGCCGGCCCACCTGAGCCGGCAGAGCAGCTGTTGGCTCAGCACGTCTGTCTGCCACATGCCAGGTGATGGGGTGGATGCGTGGGGTGGGGGGCTGCCAGGGGGTCCCAGGAGTTGGGCATCCCTGCCTGTCTTGGGCAAGCCTCTCCCAGGGACAGCTTCCAGGCCCCAGGACGAGGTAGCAGTGAAGCAGCTCAGGGCCGTCCTGCAGCCCCTCCTCCCAGTCCCGACCCCCGACTCCCCTCCGCTCTGTCCAACGGGAAGAATGTGTGGTTGCTCATGATGGGAACCAAGGGTTTCCCACTGGGTTTTAGATACACACGTGTATCTCTTTTAAAACAAAGTCTTACACTCTCCTAATGTGGAAGTTAAAGGTCTTTAAAAACACCTTTACTTTCTTAAAGTTCCATAATTTTCCATCATAAAACGAAACAAATTCTGTGACACGCCTTCTGACAGCCCTGTGGCCGGGCGTTGGATGTCTTTGTGTGTTTTTAACTGTTTGCTAGCTTTTGTCTTTAAGCAAAAGACAGAACAAAACACTATGGTGTCTTGACAAGCGGAGGAGAGAGAGATTTGGGAGGTACAAAAGGAGTGAGGAGTACCAAGTATACTAGGAAACAGAAAAAAAAAAAAGGATTTTAGTAAAAAAGTAATTCCTGCAATTTTTAAATACACAGAAACCTGTAAAATAGTAAAGGTAAACTGAAGTTTGATTTCTTATCCTGGGTCACTGCTTCTTACCAGAGGGGCTTCCCAGGTGGCTCGGTGGTAAAGAATCCCCCTGCCAGTGCAGGAGACTGGGTTCGATCCCTGGGTTGGGAAGATCCCCTGGAGAAGGAAAAGGCAACCCACTCCAGTATTCTTGCTGGGAAATACCATGGACAGGGCAGCCTGGTGGGCT
>SJYA01009327.1:3565-14881 GCA_006410615.1 Neotragus moschatus
TGGCCTGGGACGTCGGGCGGGCCCGGGGTGGGGTGGGGGGAGGAGGAGGAGGGCAACACAGAAGAAGAGGAGCCTCTCTTGGGGTCGGCATGCCCTCGTGCCTCAAGGGTGTATTTTCCTTGACTTTGTAAATAAAACTGAACTGTAACATAGAGCTTTCACACTGGTTATCACCTCAGAATGGTTGTGGGTTCTTCCTATAAATGTTGTTTATCCCTTCTTGAGGGGGGTTCCCTGGTGGCTGAGAAGGCAAAGAAGGTGCCTGTAATGCCGGAGACCTGAATTTGATTTTGGGGTCAGGAAGATCCCCTGGAGCAGGGAATGGCTACCATCCTAGTATTCTTGCCTGGACCATGGGCAGAGGAGCCCAATGGGCTATAGTCCATAGGATGGCAAAGAGTTGGACATAACTGAGTGACTCATCCCCAAAGATGACACATTCCTTTTTTTCTTAAATCCCTCACTTGATTCTATGAATATCTTGAAATTTATGGAGTTTTTACTAAGTATTAGTCTTTTCAGTCCATTAATCTTGCCTGGAAAATCCCATGGACGGAGGAGCCTGGTAGGCTGCGGTCCATGGGGTCGCTAAGAGGCGGACACAACTGAATGACTTCACTTTCACTTTTCACTTTTCACTTTCATGCCTTGGAGAAGGAAACGGCAACCTACTCCAGTGTTCTTGCCTGGAGAATCCTAGGGATGGGAGAGCCTGGTGGCCTGCTGTCTATGGGGTTGCACAGAGTCAGACATGACTGAAGCGACTTAGCAGCAGCAGCAGTCTTTTCACAGCTACGGAGCTTCAGTCAACAACCTAGATTTCGCACTATCCTAGACAGCAAAGCACTTCATATCATATGAGTTGAAGTCACATGGTTTTCTTTGTTGAATTTGCTTTTGTCCCCACTGATTATACAAGAATGTACATATGTTCTCTAATTTGATTTATTAAAGAATATCTTTTGAAAGAAGCCTCTCATCGTCAGATGCACACAGGCATGAAAATAGCAAGGATTTTTTTTTTTTTTAATCTTCTTTTCATTGCATTCAGAAAGCAGCAGACTCAGGAGGTGCTGGTGGTGAGGCGGAAGGCAGTCATCGAAGGCAGTGAATGCACCATACAGCTTGCAGCTTTGAAAAGCTATTTTTAAAGACTTTGTAGAAGGAAACTTCATTTGGAGAAAATGAAGAAAATTTCATAGCTTTCATTCTGTGTTCTGTCATTTGAATACAAATGAGATCAATGGAAATATTCGTGTCTTAGCTAGAAAATTTCAGATCAAGCGCAGCAACAGTCTGAAGTCCTAGAGTGACAACGGGGAGGAAGGGTTACAGGCTAAGTAACTGTGCTGAGAAGAGTCGTGTGGCAAAGAGAGGACAGTCAACATCCTCTGTGGCTTTCAGATATTAACGCTGACATATCGGAGACAAGGCAGTGTTTCACGAGTGGAGAAAATGAAGATAAATATGAATGCTTTGCCTAAAGTCTCAATGCTACTTTATCAACAGAAATATAACTAAATCATTTTGATTCATTGACTTAAATATTATTTTTCATAAAATTTGCACTTCATTATTTTCAAAATTATTGCTATCTTTCTATCCCAAGAATTTTGCATTTTTAATTTTTTGTGCATACCTCAGCTACAAGCAGACTATTTTCTAATACCATTTTTCAGAAACTATAATTTATTTTCTAAACATTTGTCCTACTTTCTATATGACTACTTGTGTACAGATTTCTTTTATCTTGTATCTGTCAGAATTCTAGAGATACTGCTTTATAGATTCGTAGTCTTCGTTCTTCTGAATGTGATTCCTTCACAGGTATTATGTTTTACTAACTGATGCTTTAAAAATATTTTTTTCCATTAAAATTGAAAAAAGATCTTCAGGTTATAGACTGATGTTGTTTCCATTGCAGTAACCCTAATGCTGGGAAAGACTGAAGGCAGGAGAAGGGGACGACAGGGGGTGAGATGGTTGGATGGCATCTGTGACTCAATGGACATGAGTCTGAGTAAGCTCCAGGAGTTGGTGATGGACAGGGAAGCCTGGCATGCTGCATTCCATGAGGTCACAAAGAGTTGGACATTACTGAGCGGCTGAACTGAACTGAACTGAACTGAATATTTAATGATGTTCTTTTATTTATTTTTTAAAATCTGGACACAGTCTTTTCACTAGCTCAAGAAAAAAAAATGGTTCAATTACAGTTTTGCATAGTGCTTCTCTTCCAACTGTCTTTCTTAACTGATGTATTATTATGTTTATATTTATTTAATCCCTTATATCCTCTCAAATTTTTATCAGTTTCCTTTAGCAAATCATTTTTAGTGATAAGTTTTTCACAGAAATATTCTTTGGTGGAAATATCAGGGCACTATTTATTATTCCTTTCTGCTCGTTATCATTTCAAAGGCCTAGTGCAGCCTTGTTTTCTGTTTACTCTTCCCTGGATGGCAGGTGGTGTGCTCAGCATTTGACTGATGTTCAACATAGGTTGATGGAGTGTCCTTAATCTTAATATTCATGTGAAAACCCAGTGCTTTATCACCTTCATATTCTAATAGTCATCTATTCAAGTTAGTTATCTGATGAATCTTCTCCAGTTTGATTTTTGCAGCCTTCTAACATTTCCTTTTAGGCAGGTGTAGTATTCTGTTTCACTGAGTTAGACAAGACTGTGGTCCGTGTGATCATATTGGCTAGTTTTCTGTGATTGTGGTTTTAGTCTGTCTGCCCTCTGATGCCCTCTCTCAGTGCCTACTGTCTTACTGGGGTTTCTCTTACCTTGGAAGGGGGGTATCTCTTCACTGTTGCTCCAGCAAAGTGCAGCCACTGTTCCTTACCTTGGACATGGGGTATCTACTCGCAGCCACCGCTGCTGACCTTGGATGTAGGGTATCTTCTCTTGGCCACTTGCTGCTCCAGTCCTGAACAGCTCAGTGAACTAAATGAATGAACTAACTCAATGAAACTAAGCCATGCCACGTAAGACCACCCAAGACAGATGGGTCATGGCAGAGAGTTCTGACGAAATGTGGTCCACTGGAGAAGGGAATAGCAAACCACTTCAGTATTCTTGCCTTGAGATCCCCAAGAACAATATGAAAAGGCGAAATGATAGGACACTGAAAGATTAACTCCCCAAGTCGGTAGGTGCCCAACAGGCTGCTGGAGTTCAGGGGAGAAATAATTCCAGAAGGAATGAAGGGATGGAGCCAAAGCAAAAACAACACCCAGCTGTGGATGTTCCTGATGATAGAATCAAATTACGATGCTGTAAATAGCAATATTGCATAGGAACCTGGAGTGTTAGGTCCACTGAATCAAGGCAAATCGGAAGCGGTCAAACAGGAGATTGCAAGACTGAACTTGACATTCTAGGAATCCGAGAAATAAAATGGACTGGAATGGGTGAATTTAACTCACACAACCATTACATCCACTACTGTGGGCAGGAATCCCCTAGATGAAATGGAATAGTCTTCATAGTCAACAAAAGAGTCCGAAATGTGGTACTTGGATGCAGTCTCAAAAATAACAGAATGATCTCTGTTTGTTTACAAGGCAAACCATTCAATATCAAGTCTATGCCCCGAATAGTAATGCTGAAGAAGTTAAAGTTGAACAGTTTTATGAAGACCTACAAGACCTTTTAGAACTAACACCCCCCAAAAAATGTCCTTTTCATTATAGGGGACTGGAATGCAAAAGTAGGAAGTCAATAAACACCTGGAGTAACAGGCAAATTTGGCATTCGAGTACAGAATGAAGCAGGGCAAAGGATAATAGAGTTTTGTCAAGAGAATGCACTGGTCATAGTAAACACCCTCTTCCAACAACACAAGAGAAAACTCCACAAATGGACATCACCAGATAGCCAACACTGAAATCAGATTGATTATATTCTTTGCAACCAAAGATGGAGAGACTCTACACAGTCAGCGAAAACAAGACTGGGAGCTGACTGTGGCTCAGATCATGAAATCCTTATTGACAAATTCAGACCTAAATTGAAGAAAGTGGGGAAAAACACTAGACCATTCAGGTATGACCTAAATCAAATCCCTTATGATTATACAGTGGAAGTGAGAAATAGATTTAAGGGCCTAGATCTGATAGATAGAGTGCCTGATGAACTATAGAATGAGGTTCGTGACACTGTACAGGAGACAGGGATCAAGACCATCTCCAAAAAAAAGAAATGCCAAAAAGCAAAATGGCTGTCTTTGGAGGCTTTATAAAGAGCTGTGAAAAGAAGAGAAGCAAAAAAGCAATGGAGAAAAGGTGAGATATGGCCCATTTGAATGCTGAGTTCCAAAGAATAGCACGGAGAGATTAAAAACAAACAAGCAAACCTTCCCCAGTGATCGGTGCAAAGAAATAGAGGAAAATAATAGAATGGGAAAGACTAGAGATCTCTTCAAGAAAATTAGCGATACCAAGGGAACATTTCAAGCAAAGATGGGTTCAATAAAGAACAGAAAAGGTATGGACCTAACAGAAGCAGAAGATATTAAGAAGTGGCAAGAATACACAGAAGAACTGTACAAAAAAAAATCATCACTACCCAGATAATCAGGATGGTGTGATCACTCACCTACAGCCAGACTTCCTGGAATACGAAGTCAAGTGAGCCTGAGGAAGCATCGCTAGGAATAAAGTTAGTGGAGATGATGGAATTCCAGTTGAGCTATTTCAAACCCTGAAAGATGATGCTGTGAAACTGCTACACTAAATATGCCAGCAAATTTGGAAAACTCAGCAGTGGCCCAGACTGGAAAAGGTCAGTTTCCCTTCCAACCCCAAAGAAAGGCAATGCCAAAGAATGTTCAAACTACCACACATTTGCACTCATCTCACACGTTAGCAAAATAATGCTCAAAATTCTCCAAACCAGGCTTCAATAGTAGATGATCCATGAACTTCCATATGTTCAAGACAGTTTTAGAAAAGGCAGAGGAACCAGAGATCAAATTGCCAACATCTGCTGGATCATTGAAAAAGCAGGAGAGTTTCAGAAAAGCATCTATTTCTTCTTTATTGACTATGCCAAAGCCTTTGCCTGTGTGGATCACAACAGACTGTAGAAAATTCTGAAAGAGATGGGAATACCAGGCCATCTGACCTGCCTCTTGAGAAATCTGTATGCAGGTCAGGAAGCAACAGTTAGAACTGGACATGGAACAACAGACTGGTTCCAAATAGGAAAAAGAGTACGTCAACGCTGTATATTGTCACCCTGCTTATTTAACTTATATGCAGAGTACATCATGAGAATCACTGGGCTGGGAGAAGCACAAGCTGGAATCAAGATTGCTGGGAGAAATATCAATAATCTCAGATATGCAGATGACACCACCCTTATGGCAGAAAATGTAGAAGAACTAAAAAGCCTCTTGAAGAAAGTGAAAGAGGAGAGTGAAAAAGTTGGCTTAAAACTCAAAATTCAGAAAACAAAGATCATGGTATCCGGTCCCATCACTTCATGGCAAATAGATGGGGAAACAAGGCAGACTTTATTTTCTTGGGCTCCAAAATCACTGCAGATGGTAACTGCAGCCATGAAATTAAGAGATGCTTACTCCTTGGAAGGAAAGTTATGACCAACCTAGACAGCATATTACAAAGCAGAGATATTAGTTTGCCTACAAAGGTCCATCTGGTCAAGGCTATGGTTTTTGTAGTAGCCATGTATGGATGTGAGAGTTGGACTGTAAAGAAAGCTGAGTGCTGAAGAATCCATGCTTTTGAACTGTGGTATTGGAGAAGACTCTTGAGAATCCCTTGGACTGCAAGAAGATTCATTCAGTCCATCCTAAAGGAGATCAGTCCTGGGTGTTTGTTGGAAGGACTGATGTTAGGAAACATCAGGAGACTGAGGCTGAAACTCCAATACTTTGGCCACCTGATCTGAAGAACCAACTCATTTGAAAAGACCCTGATGCTGGGAAAGATTGAAGGTCAGAGGAGAAGGGGATGACAGAGGATGAGATGGTTGGATGGCATCACTGACTCAGTGGACATGCGTTTGTGTAGATTCCAGAAGCTGGTTGTGGACAGGGAAGCCTGGCGTGCTGCAGTCCATGGGGTCACAAAGCATCAGACATGACTGACTAAACTGAAACTGAACTGAAGGTATTCCCTGTCTATCATGAACTCCTTCTGTTGTGCCTTCTCCACCCCTGATTATAGTATTTTATGAGTCCCTTAGCATCACAGGAGAGTGTCCCTACAGCCATCCTTTTCTAAGTCCTGGTCTGGGTCGCATATTAAGTGTTATAATCTGAGGAAAGAAGGAGGGGGTAACTTAAATTCGACCTCCTCCTCCCCTATTGATTTTGTTATTTAGGGGTTTATGTCATAGAGTCTCATTATGTCTCTTTCATACTTGGATATTACAATACTGTGTTCTTTATTTCATTCATCAAAATGTTCTAGCTTTACCTGCTGGGACTTCTCTCTGACAGAATCTTGTATTCCTTTAAGGTATTCCCACTGTATTAGTGTTAGTCATTCAGTTGTGTCTGACTTTTTGTGACCCCGTGGACTATAGCCCGCCAAGTTCTTTCTGTCCATGGAATTCTCCAGGCAAGAACATTGGAGTGGGTAGACATTCCCTTCTCCAGGGGATCTTCCTGACACAGGGATCAAACCCTAGTCTCCAGCATTCTTGGTGGATTCTTTACTCTCTGAGCCACCAGGGAAGCCCCAGTATGTTCCCCACCATTTGTTTATTTGATCATTTCTCTATTTTATGGCTCAAATTTTGAACTGTTTCCTTTGGTGGTGATTTAGGCACTAAGTGGTGTCCAATTCTTGTGACTCCATGGACTGTAGCCTGACGGCTCCTCAGTCATTGGGATTCTCCAGGCGAGGATCCTGGAGTGGGCTGCCATTTCCTTCTCCAGGGGATCTTCCCAACCCAGGAATCAAACCTGGGTCTCTTGCATTGCAAGCAGATTCTTGACCCACTGAGCTATGAGCGAAGCCTTCAGTTTCCTTTAGTATGTCGTTTTTAATGATAAGTTCTTCAGAGAGAGACTCTTCAGTGAAAATATCAGAACATTATTTGTTATTCCTTTTTGCTATCATTTCAAAGAGCTTTTTCAAAAAGACTATTCTCAAGACTATTTTTGCACGTTTCCATCACCAGCCCTGGATTCCGCCATTTCTCCAAGGAGTTCTGGTTCCTTTTATTGGAAAATGCTATTTAGAAACTAAGATACAGGTGATAGGTATACTCGTTCTTTAAAAGACACATACATACACACAAAATTATGGTGATGAACTGATGCTTACTTTCAAGAATATCTTAAATTCAAGTCACATTGTATGCAGAGTTCAATTTTGTTTTCTGCTAAGCTAGTTAATATTATATCCTCACAGACCAAAAATGATCAAATATATAGCTTTTAGCTTAATTTTTCCACCAAAATTTGATATTTTCACTATTTCATCTAATTCAATCTTGAACATTTCATATTATAAACATTTTCTGAACAAAATAACACATTTAAAATATTTATCCAAACTTAAATTAAGGAGATCTTAAACTTCCACTTTAAAAGTTTAAACCAAGGGATGATACAATTTTATTTATCAAGTATATCTCTAAAATATATGTTTCCCTTATTTTGAATAAAATGTCAGAAACAGAAGCTTTAAAATGGTAAGAGGTTATTTGTTTCCTTGTTTTTTTTCTTTTAATTTGGCATTTATAGTCTGACAATTATCACAAAAATAAAATAGCACAGCATACTGACTATCACATAAATCCAATAACAAAATAACTATTGCAATGAAATTACACAATAAACTATTAGCTCTGCAGAAGAGAATTGGGGGGAATCATTAGAGAAGGCTTCCAAGGTGGCTCAGATGGTAAAGATCTGCCTGCAGTGCCAAGGACCCAGGTTCCACCCCTGGGTCAGGAAGATCCCCTGGAAAAGGGCGTGGCAACACACTGCAGTATTCTTGCCTGGAGAATCCCATGGACAGAGTGGCCTAGGGGGCTACAGTCCATGGGCTCGAAAAGCGTCCAACACACCTGAACAAATAGGACTTTCACTTTCAGTAGAGAAAAAGCTACGTCCATATAAAGTGGGAAAATATATGAAGTGGCGTTCTTAGGAAAACTGTTTTGTGTTTGGAATATGAATATATGGGCTCAGTGCTGAATACACAGACAGTTGTCTGTAACCTTGGTCCAGTGACTTAACAGATCTGAACTGATGTCTTCATACTGCATACTGAAGAGAACTTCACAGCTCTGCTTACTTTCCAACATTCTTGTGAAATCAAAGAACAAATGCATATGAGGACTATTTTTAAACTGCAAAATGCTATGCAAATGTAAATTACTTTTGTTAGTCTTAATGAATATGGATCATGGCATGGTAAATTAGAACCGGAATTCTTGGACTGGAAGGGAAAGTGCAGATAATGAAGTGATTTTAATGGTATGTCCAGGAAACTTGCAGCTCATTTTTGTAGTACTAACAGCCAGGACGGTATAGCATTTTTCCCAGTTAATAAACGCTTGAATAAAAGTGAAGAACATAAAAAAAAGGCAATATTTCTCTGTTTTTATTGCTAGTGTCCTCATTCAGCATGACCTATTTTGATGGCCTTCAAAGCAACAAGCTTCCCTTTGTATTCTAGCCAGTTAGCCTACAGTACTGCAAGATATCTTCTAGAGTCAGTATTACCAGGTCACTGACTTGCAATAACTAATGTCTCTTCACTGCTATAAAAAAAATTCTAAAATTTTCAACGTAACATCAAACTATCCAGCTGAGCCTTCCATGTCTATTTTCACTATTTCATCATACAAAAGTTATGCCTCAACTAAAATCAATTACTGCTTTTTCGTGAATATTCACTACCTTTTCTTTTACTTAAGAATGATAATATTTATCACAGGCCGTGACAAGTGTGTATTTACCTCTTGCTAAATAGCATTGCATTGACAATCTTACATGAAAGAGAAGGAAAGGAAGGTCAAATAGACAGTTTCAAATAACTAGCTCTTGTGTTCAGCAGAGAAGAACTACTCAGAAGGGACAAAAGGCTGTCAGTAATCATTGATAAATTATTGGTTTGGTTTGTCAGAGTTATTGGAAATCTAAAGGAAAAATCTTCTGAGTATTGAAAGGAAGTTTTAGAAAATAGAAAATAAGCAGATTTGAAATGACTCTGAATTGATGACAAAAATATATCTCTATGTCATCTGCATACAACTGAACATTCTCATTCAGAAGAAAAATTGGAATCTGATGGGCAAAATTATTGTGATTATAAATACCTCATGGTGTTTTATATTTACATAGTCATCCTTTTATTTATTCATTAATTCAAGAATCCTTGTTGAGCACCTACTATGTGCTTGCCATTTTCCCATCCCTTAGGCATAGACAATAAACAAACAACTTCTTGCTTTCAAAGACCTTTCATCGCAGTTGGGACAGGCCCGCCAAAGCCAGGACACAGAGCGACATCAGAGCCCAGGCTGCAGTAGGCGCTCTGAAGACAAATGAAGCAGAGGATGGTGCTGGAGAGTAGGGGCACGGAGAGGCAGCTCTTTCACCAGAGAGTTCAAGGACAAACTCTCTGGCGAGTGTGTGTCTGAGAGAGACCTGTGTACCTGGGGAGGGGGGGGGGGTCCAGGTGCATACCTGGGAGGGCAGTCTGGAGGAGAAGTGCCAAAGCCCTGAGGCAAAGGCAAAAGCCCCGAGCCTTCAGGCTCGCAAAGTTCTGGAACAGTCCCAGGACTCTAGCTGCCGCAGAGAGAGCCGGGGAAAAGAGAGTTAGGCGATGAGGCTGGAGAGGAGGCTATGCACACCATCAGCGGAGGCATTAAGGCCAGAAGATGGACTTCAGATGCTATTCTGGGAAAGGCAGGATGTTAGTAATTGGCTGTGAGCAGACAAATAACAAGATCTGACCTGAGTTTAATCAATCTCTCTGGCTGCTGCTGAGAATACACCTTGAGAGGCACAAAGAGGAGGCAGGGAGCAGCAAGGGGGACTGAGTCATACTCTGGTGAGAGAAGCTGGGGATAGCTTAGGGCAGTAGCTGCAGAGATGGCGTGGTTCACTGCTGCCTTTGGGGTAAAGCAAACCTCCTTCAATGGGCTTAAAGGTGTGCTCTTTCCTGTGTCCACAACCACTTTCACCTGCTCCTCTTCTCCCCATCATGGTCCACCCAACATTTCTCTGTCCAAGCCATCTTTCAGTGCTTGACCTTCGAACGCTACTTTCCATACAATCAATATTCTTCCTCTCCTTATTCACCTAGTTGATTATTCTTACCTTTTAAAATTCAGTTCTTCAGAAAAGTCCTCTCCAATCTAATACTCTGGGTCAAATTCTCTTAACATAGGCTCTCATGGCAACTTGCTGTATTTACACTTCAGGACAGTGAACATAAAGATAGATTTATACTTATTTATGTGGTTTAAAAAATGTTTCTATCTGACCAACTGTGACTACGCTTAGGGAAGGAGCCATATGGTGTCCTTGTTCACCTTTAACTTGTTCAATACTTAATATTTTTGGCTCTTTTATTTGCTGAGAAAGAGGAAATAAACTTCAAGTAGATAACTGAACCAAATTCTCATGCAAAGAGAAGTTGCGTTTGGCATGAGAATACATGGGTTAATATCAGTTTTTCATGTTCAAACTGAAGAGCTTTGGTGTTTCTTCATGTATAAAATTAAGAACTTTGGGGATGACTGGGTTAACAGACTAAGTTTTCTGAGGCGCTAAGATTTAAGACAAATATGTAGTATTACAGACAATACAGCATGGTATGTGCATAACTCTAAGGAATTGAATAAATGCAATTAGATCTTTGTTTTTAAACTAAGAAGAATTAGTCTAAAAATATGAGTACGCACAGTAAAAATAGAAGAGGTTACCAATTACAAGGGACATGAACTTACAGCAAACAAGTTACACAGGAAAGCTTGAGAGATGAATCTCCCGAAAATGTTGCTGGCTCTACATGCTGGCTGAGGAGACTGGCGCCTCCGTGTGGTGACTTGAGGGATGTGCACTGAGGAAGCAGGATTTAGGGGCCCCAAAACAGTTCTTATTGAATGGAACCTGAATATATGCACCTTAACGGCCAAGAGGAGTGGCCCAAGTCCGAGGTCAGGGGCGGCAGCCGGGAGGAGCTACCCCGTGTCCGAGGTCAGGGGCGGTGGCCAGGAGGAGCAACCCAAGGAGCTGTGACTGTGCAGGCGCAAGAGGGCCTAGAGGAGCTATCCCACGCTGAAGGTCAGGAAGGGCGGCGGTGAGGAGATAC
>SJYA01009329.1:0-14810 GCA_006410615.1 Neotragus moschatus
TAGATCAGTCACGCTGTGGGGAGGGAGGGATGCTGCTACCAAATAGCACTGGCGTGTATTTGCAGTGTCAGCCACGCTGAGCATGTCCCTACACACGGCGCACACCACTCAGGCCCTAAGTTTTTCCGCCGGGCACCATCTGAGGTCAGCCCTAGGCTGCATGCATCTCCCTGTTCTGAGCCGCTCAGGCTCTACTTTTCTCCACCAGGCACCATTTGAGGCCGGCCCTCAGACCACTCAGGCTTGCGCCCTGGTAATCCCAGACTAAGTAGTTCAGGTGTTTGGTGGGCACAGTTGCACTCCTTGTTGCCTTCTCCTGCTGCTCAGCTTCCTGGGTGTACCGCTGGCACCCCTTTCTTAGGCAGAATGTGTCTGTCTGGCACCCTAAAAAGTCTTAGTTAGCAGAGAAGCCTTCTTGGAGTTTGGTAAGTAAAGTCTCTCTGGTTCCGCGATTGCCACTTTCTAGCCCTTACAGCTCTGGCTGCCTGTCACCAGCAGGGGATGGTCTGCAGCAGCTATTTCTGTTCCATCCTTTGTTCTGTGTGTGGTCTTGGCGGTGTCTTATGTTAGAGCTTTTCGCGTGGTAACTGTCCCGTGGTCTGGTGTGCTAGCCCAAGTTAGTTCGCTCTGGTTATGCGTGGGGCTAGCCCAAGTTAGTTCGCTCAGGTTACGTGCGGGGCGTTCAGGCCCGAATCTTAAGCGCTGCAGCCCACGTCTCCCGCACCTCCCTGCCCAGCCCCCACCTGCTAGTGGCGGATGCATGCGTCTGCTCTGCTTTTCCACTGGGGGAGTTACCGTTGGGCTCGTAATCTGTTGGTTTTCATTATTTGTTTTTCTTCCCTGTTATGTTGCCCTCTGTGCTTTCAGGACCTGCCACAGATTCGACAGTAAGTGTTTCCTGGCGTTTGGAAACTTCTCTCTTCTTAAGTCTCTCTTCCCAGGACAGGACTCCCTTCCCAGGATGGAGCTCCCTCCCTAGCTCCTTTGTCTGTTTCTCTGTCTTTTGTATTTTTCCTACCTGTTTTTGAAGACAATGTTCTGCTTTTCTGGATGCCTGATGACCTCTGCCAGCATTCAGAAGTTGTTTTGTAGATTTTACTCTGCATTGAAATGTTCTTTGGATGAATTTGTGGGGGAGAAAGTGATCTCCCCGTCTTATTTCTCCACCATCTTCTCTTCCTCCCAAACTGTTGTCTTTCCAAGCAAGATGTCAGCTATTCATAGTGGAACTGCTATTCATAAAGCAAGCAGATTTTTATTGGTCAATAGTTGCTCATTAGCCACTTGTCAAGTGGCCCAAGTGGCCATAGGATTTAGCAATTCCCAGGTGTTTCCAAAGTTAGGCCATGGGGGAAAGACTACACCTACTTATGAATTCTCCATTATCTCCCCTAGAAGCATATTCATCTATAAATCATTTCCATTTTATTTTGAAACTCTTCTTGGCATTGTCCTCTCTGTTAGAATATTTCTCTGATATTGCTCAAGACATTTAGAGTATTTCAGTATAATTTTACTATTTTTAGTCATAAGAGCAATTTTAGCTAGCATCCAATAACAAGCTTGTTGTCTCCCAAATAGTTGCCTCTCAAATTTCTGGTCCAAAATCCTACCAGCCAGCAGTCACTTCTATGTATTATTCACTGACTATTTCCTTAAGCCCCTAGTCTTTCTTCAACATAGGGCTACAGTACAGAAAATCTGTCTGTGTTATCACTACAGTGTCAGCTACAAATTGGCATTTTCCATCTACCTCTACAAGAATTAAATTGTGCTGCTGTAGCTGATGACTTTCAACATCTACTGAAGGTATTTCAGAGTAGAGAGTAGAAATGAGGCACTCTGTGCTCTAGGAAAAACTGGCAGAACAAATCTTCAGATAGTTAGATATTTTCAGGAGCTGACTTTGTGAGCCTAATTCTTATATTTCCTTATATCTAGTAAAGTACTAAATTCCTTCATGGTGATGATTGCTCCTAATGATAGCAGAAATCTTTTACAAAAAATATGTGCTTGATTGCATGTACTCTCCCTTCACCAAAATCACATATATACTGATTTCTCCCTTCCTCACCTGTCCCTCCACCCCCATCTTTGGAGCAGTTTCTCAGACCTGTGTGAGATACTATCTCCCTGGCTATAGTCCTCATTTGGCCCCCCAAAAAACCTAACTCACAACTTTCACTTTGCACATTTTTTTTAAGGTGTCACCAGTTAGATACCAATTGAGTATTAAAGTGCTAATCTCTTTTAGCCCACCAGATAGTCTGTGCCATTCCAAATGAATGATTTGTGGACCGAGGCAATCTTATTTTTTCTCATTTAGCATGTTCTCTCAATTTTGACTGAATGGTATATGTACATATCTCTTCTATTTTATGGTATTCATAGAGGAATCATTTCCAACTCAGACATGATATTCATCCCCATGATATATCCAAGCAAAGGAGTCAAAACATTTTTTCATTGTATCTATTCAAGCACTCTAATTTTCATCCAAACTGTCACCATAATCTCATCACCTATTACATTACTATATCCCCCAATTGAACTGTATCCCCTATTAAGACTTAGTCAGTCGGTCTTGGAGTGACAGTTAAGAGTTTCAGAAATAACATTTCTCTACTCCCTGGCCATGTTACCAACACATGTGCATATGCCCATGGGCCTCCTTTGGTCAGTTCTTCTCTTGAGTAGACAGTGGGATTATTGCCCCAGGTGCTTTGAGGTCAAATTTCTCATTCTCAACTTTGCTTTCTAGATTTTTTAATTTTTCCAAACTAGAGTTAATAAAGCAGATTTTTGGAGGTCTTTAACTGTTGCAGGACCAGTAGGGATCCCCATTGGTCCATCTAACTTCCAAGAGAGCTAAATTGACATTTTTTACACTATTAAAATCTGCTTTATTCATCTCACTTCTTAAAAACCATTTAAAGATTTCCACCCTCATAGGATGTTCCCTTGACTCTTCTCATTCACTTTCTCATTCTCTTGTAAATTACTCTAATTCTGTTCATTATCTGTTGTTTCAGCATAATTTCTCTTTTGGATTGCAATCCTGAGGCTAGCAGTTGTGGCTTGAAGTGTTTGGAATTCAGCGCTGGCCCAGCACCAGGATACACCCTAGCATTCTCTATAATTTTTATTTTAGCTATTACAGATAACAATTACCAATGGATTGAATATCTAGCTTTTTTCTTGCTACTTTGAATTTTCTCATGCATTCAGTAAACCAGCTCTTCAGGAGTTGGATCCATCATTTCTAAATTTAATTGACAACTTCAACCTCTAATAACTGGATTGCAGCACAGCTGTAATTCCATACTACTGGTGACATTGAGGACATATAGGAATCAAAGATTTCTCATCCTTGGCCTCTTATTCTTAGTTTTCTCAAACCAAATGTTTCAGTGAGCAAAGACTGTTGCATGGAGTCCCTCTTCCGGCACGAACTGTGAGAGCCAGGCTTACTGTTAAGTTAAGAGGCACTGTCCACACGAGAACACTCACACATCTGACACTAACTGCAAGTCCAGCCACCCTCAAGTTTTAATAGCTTTGTTAAAATGACTCATGAACTCCTTTTTTCCCTTTCTAAAAAACATTTTTTATTTTTAGTTGTGGTGGTCACAGAACTCCTTTGTTATAAGGATTGTGAAAATTTATATTTTATGGCAAGACAGAAAATGTAAACATAAAAAATGTTCTCTACCCCTTGGACTTCTCTCCTCTTTCGTGCATTGTGTATCTGCATTGTGCATTGGCCAAACCTTCCCATGGGCAGAAATGCCTCTTTAATCTTAAACAACAACGTTCTCTTAGTGCCAACAAGAAAACTCCTTAAAAGAAATATTGCTTCTTGATCTTATAAATGGTCACAATGGCCCATCACTTTGTACTTAAAAGATCTGGATTTTGCAGATTGATATATGCAATGATATAAATTGATATAACTTAATGCACAGCCCTCTGTCTCAGAAGCCTGTGTAACTGTGTTTTGATGTCTAATGGGAAGTACAGTTCTTGGAGCCTTATGAGAAGGTATTCCCAGGTTACAACTCAGTTTGGCTTGAATAAAATTTTCTACACAGGGAACTGTATTCAATATCCTGTGATAAACCATAATGGGAAATAATATGAAAAAGAATATATACATTTCTATACAACAGAAATTGGCATAACATTGTGAATCGACTATACTTCTATGAAATAAAAAAAATTCTATTTCTTTCTTAGACTGATTTTTTTTCATCAGCAAGACTGAGGACTCACAGACTCACTGAAGTCTATTATATTCAAGTGTTGGGTTAGTTGCTCAGTTGTGTCTGGCTCTTTGCAACCCCATAGACTATAGCCCACCAGCCTCCTCTGTGCATGGAATTTTCCAGGCAAGGATACTGGAGTGAGTAGCCATTCCCTTCTCCAGGGGATCTTCTCAACCCAGGGATCAAACCCAGGCCTCCTGCATTGCAGGCAGATTCCTTACCATCTGAGCCACCAAGGAAGCCCCAAGATTATAGTTTATTACAAGGAAAAATACAGAAGGCAAAGTTCAGAAAAATATAGAATCTCACCATGGAATCAGTATAGCATTATTGTTTCCAGCATCAATGTGTAACAATACACACGGCATGTCAACCAGGAAAGCGTGTTTGTGCAGATTCTCAACATCAGGAAGAAACTAGAGCTTAGACCTATACATGCAAGGGCCTTCTTTTAATGAAGAGGATAGCTTTATTTCTTTGCCAGGAAAAGGGGTATATAGCATACCCCTGCCTCTAAAAACTATGTGTCCCAACTTGGAGAGGACAGTGAGAAGTTTTATAGTAATGGTTCAAAGAGCATGTGATTGGCTCTTGGACTTTCTTCAGATGAATTGGTGGTGAGGTAAGTAGGAGTCTCCATTATCAACCTTCAGGTTCCAACTGGAATCTACGTGCTTGTGGGCAGCATAACGTCATTAATCATTTAATTCTCCCATCTGGAAGGGGTTTCAGTATCTGCAAAACAGCTAAAAAATATTATGTAAAATAGATAGTGGGAATTAGCTGTATAACACAAGGAGCTCAATTGGGTGCTCTGTGACAACCGAGAGGAGTGGGATGGGGTAGAAGAGGTAGGCAGGTTTAGGAGGGAGGGGACATATGTGTACTTATGACTGATTCACACTGTTGTATGGCAAAAACCAACACAGCAATGTAAAGCAATTATCCCCCAATTAAAAATAAATTTGTAAAATGTCAAACAATATTTGTGTGTGTATCTGTAGATGGGGAACTAGGACCTTGTCCCAAGGCTACACTATTGTTTCTCTTTCTGTTTTGTTTCCTCCTGGTCTCACATCCTTTTCTTTCCCTAATTAACAACTGGCGGAATCTCAGGGAAGGTCATGGAAGCTGAATGAAGGCTGTTTCTTGTAATCAAAGAAAAGGAGACACAGAAGGGCTTTGTGCCCAGAAGCTCCATGGGGCCCTGCTCGGTATCACTTTCAACAAATACCCACCTCCAAGTAAAAGGAGAGCACTGAAATAGGTGAAATACGAATATCGCTGGAAATGGAGTCCTCTAGGGAGAATCCCAGGGATGGGGGGAACCTGGTGGGCTGCCGTCCATGGAGTCGCATAGAGTTGAACACGACTGAAGCGACTTAGCAGCAGCAGCAGAAGCAGCAGCAGGGAGACACCAAAGAGTCCAGTAATGACAGTTCTTTGCACAAGAACCTTTAAAAAGAGCTCCAACCCTGCTCTGCTCTTTCAAGTGGCTGCTAGACTGCGAGTTTCACCATGAATTCAGGCTGTTATTTTTCAAAATGACAACAGAGATACAGAGTAAAGGGTGGGACTGAGGCAAGTTAAAACCCACAAAGCTTTCTGTTTTCACTGAGACTAATCTGTTTTTCTTGAATATATTCCCCTTGGGTTGCTGCAAGCCATTGGTTAATTTTCAGAGTTCTGAGAAAGCACTCTAATGTTAACAAATTTTCCTTAGTTGGAACCAAGATTTTTCCCGTTAGGTTTCTTCCAATTAAACTTACAAAATTTATTGCTAGTTTTTCTTCCCTAGTGATATTTCCATAGATTCATAAATCACTTTTGTCTTTTCAAAATTCATCCTCATGGTAAACTGAAAGGAAGCTATTAAATGTCTTCCCTATCTCCACCCCTAGAACTGCAATTTGTGTTTTTAATACAATAATTTGGCTGTATCGAGAGGCTACATTTCTTATTTTTGTATCAGCTATAATTATATCTCTTTCATGAGATGCTTTTGTTTTTTCTTATCTGATTGTAACCCCAGAGGTTCCTTACCTTATGTACTAAAAAATATATAAATACCAACAAATAAAAATTACAGGTTTTCTCAGTGCTTTTATGGAAAAGAAAATTTTGAAGACTTTTACCCCACCATTTTCTGTACTTTACACTTTAACATGCATGTTGAATTATATTCTTTTTTTTGATGTCTGAGCTTTTATTTTTTATTATATTCTTTTCTCTTCTTAAAGCTAAAATTGTTCGGTGTTTATATATTCCCCCTTTAATGATCCATTGAAATCACCCATTATCCTGTCATTATTTTAGGAAATTTTGTTCTTTTTAATTAAAAATATTTTTTAACAGTCAATAGGTCTAGAGGATGAGAGAAAGAGAAACAGATATTCAGAGATCAGCCTCCTGTGAGCCTGCTCCTAGAGCTGCTTGTTCCTCCTTATAACCTAGCCCAGTATGGTTGTCTTGGGCATAGTGGTCATGAAAAAGGCAGTAGCTCAGAGCACGTACTCCAAATCTTCCCCTTATCCTATTCCTTATCCTTCGGGGTTGCAGTATCCTCCCCACATCAGAAAACAGCCATCCTCTTTCTCCTCAGGTTTCTCACAGTCCTGACTTGAGTTTCTCAGAATCAATACTTTCCTTCCTGTCCTGGATATGTCCATGTTTAAGCTGGTGCTGACAGCTTGTGAACACCTTGCTAGGGCTTCCCAGGTAGCACTAGTGGTAAAGAACCCTCCTGCCAATGCAGGAGACAAAAGATATGCAAGTTCAATCCCTGGGTCAAGAAGATCCCCCTGGAGAAGAACATGGCAACCTCTCCAGTATTCTTGCCTGGAGAATCCCACAGATAGAGGAGCCTGGCAGGCTACAGTCCATGGGGTTGCAAAGAGTTGGACATGACTGAAGTGACTTAGCACATGCACATGTAAGGTGGACAAGTTAATTAATCCTCTGGACATCCAGGATGCTTATTAATAAACTATGTGTAACTCTTAGATAATACGGTTATTTTAAGGGTTCAATTCAATGTATTGTGGATTAATTGAAATGATGCGTGTAAAGCCACATAATATTAGTAAATATTGCCAAACCTGGAGGCTATAGGGTCATAATACTGATTCCCAGCAAAAGTTAAATGCCAATATTTGCCCTGGGGATGTGGAGAGTTCACACTTTGAATAAGAAATTGCTTTGCTCATACTGTCTTATGTAGGCAATCAACAAGTTGAAGTTTATGAGAGGTCTGAAAGGAAACTGGCTCATTGATTGCGGCTGAGAGAGAACCCAAGCCTAGTTCAGCCTTTCTGTAAAGTCTGACTTCGGTGCCTGAAAACAGGTTGACACTGGTGGTCAGGTCTGCCTGAGGCAGAGCTGTTAACCCAAGCAAAAAGCTAAGCATAGTAAGTAGGTGGATATGAGGGTGGGATGTGTGAAAACACCAAAGTAGTCATAACTGCAGGGGATGAGGCCTGCTGCTGCTAAGTCGCTTCAGTCGCGTCCGACTCTGTGTGACCCCATAGACGGTAGCCCACCAGGCTCTGCCATTCCTGGGATTCTCCAGGCAAGAACACTGGAGTGGGTTGCCATTTCCTTCTCCAATGCATGAAAGTGAGAAGTGAAAGTGAAGTTGCTCAGTCGTGTCTGACTCTTAGCGACCCCATGGACTGCAGCCCACCAGGCTCCTCCGTCCATGGGACTCTCTAGGCAAGAGTACTGGAGAGGGGTGCCATTGCCTTCTTCGGGGGATGAGGCCTATCTAACATAATATCTTGCAAATCATAGACCATAGTTATTTCCACATTTGTTCTATAATTATTTACTGAGTTCACACTGTAAGTACTGGAGACGAGATAAAAGGNCTCTCTAGGCAAGAGTACTGGAGAGGGGTGCCATTGCCTTCTTCGGGGGATGAGGCCTATCTAACATAATATCTTGCAAATCATAGACCATAGTTATTTCCACATTTGTTCTATAATTATTTACTGAGTTCACACTGTAAGTACTGGAGACGAGATAAAAGGCTTTTCTCTTCAGTGATGAGGCTGTCTCCTCGGAATAACCTTGTTGGCCAGAGGTCAAATAAGAACTGGTTTGCTAGCTCTACCCTGGAAGAATCATGTAAAAGGCCCCTAGAGCTCGAGCTTTTACATTTTTCTTGCCTCTGTCCATTCTGATGATTTCTCGGTAGCTGCACAGGTGGCCAGAGAAGGCAATGGCACCCCACTCCAGTACTCTTGCCTGGAAAATCCCATGGATGGAAGAGCCTGGTAGGCTGCAGTCCATAGGATCGGTACGAGTCAGATACAACTGAGCAACTTCACCTTCACTTTTCACTTTCATGCACTGGAGAAGGAAATGGCAACCCACTCCAGTATTCTTGACTGGAGAATCCTAGGGACGAGGGAGCCTGCTGGGCTGCCATCTATGGGGTCACACAGAGTCAGACACGACTAAAGCGACTTAGCAGCAGGTGGCAGGCAGCTTGCAGTGAGCCCCTGCTGAGAGGACCCCTACCTCTACTGGGCCTCCTGGACCCTGGGATATAACAGCCTCCTCCTTAGTAAGTGGCCTGGGCTCCTGGGAAGGGAAGGAATTGTGTAGAGCCAGGGAGGGGAGTGGCTGACTTCTAGGAGAGCTCCTTGGATTCTGATGTCCTTGGTGTATAAAAGGAGAAAAGCACTGTCTTGTAATTTGTGAATGTGTATTTTGTTTAGAGCTCTGGGATGAACAGAAAAAGCAAGACTTGTCACCACCTTATGGGGATGACAAGGCTGCAATGTGGGTACCACTTACCAGGTAGTTGAAGCTATTTTGTTGCATTAGCAAAGAAGTCACTAGAATCTGGACTGTCTCTGTGTCTGTTGGTAAGGAGGAAGGTAAGAAAGCCATTTGCCGTTATGGGCTCCACACACAAAGAAATGGAGGCTGGATTTGATGCATGAGTTAAGCAGTTCCTGTGGGTTGCACAATGTGGTATTAGGGTAAGAACAGTCAATAAAATTTTGTGTTAACATGTATGAACATTTCTAGTTTTATATTATTTAAAATACATGTTAAACTCAATTTTGTTTACTACCACAGCTTCCTCTAGTACCTTTTTTTTTCTCTCTTTAAAGATTAGCATCTTTGTAGATCTGAGCACTTTGCCTTCCTTCTCTAAGTCTTCTTTAAACTTCACTGCAGCTGGTGCTCACTGTCAGCACCTGGGTGGGTCTCCCTGAAGCCTGAGGACCGAGCCTCCTCTCTCCCTGGTTCCCTCCTTTTCAGCAAGTAGGGGGTCTGGCTGGACTGCTGTTTAACCCTCAGCTAGCCAGAAGCCCCTATTCTGCTAAAACTCTCTAAGTTCTTTCCTTCCCTTTTCCCAGGATAGGCAAGTTAGAGGATGAGCCTCCAAGAGCTGCTCAGATCCTGGTGATGAGACAGCGGTGCTGGGAGGGGAGCACCTGAGGAGGTCAAACAGGGTGGGGAGCTGGTGGGAGCTCCTGCAGGGGAGAAGCCCTAGGCTGGGAGAGGGGAGCCCTGGTGCCAGGTGTGGCTCTGCCCTGTGTGACCCAGGACAGGTTCACCCCCTGGGGAGTCTCCTGCTTTGTGATGGGGGTGGCCTGGGAATATCCCCTCTAAGACCCCTCAGAGTTGTCATGTTCTGGGATTTAGTGCCTCTCCCAGACTGGCCTCTCCTGTGGGGACTTCAAGGCTTCTTCTCTGTCTCTTCACCCTGTCCTGTTCTATTCTTGTATTCTGACAGGGACTGACAACTGGTGAACCTGTTTAGGGCAGCACCTTCAAAGAGAAGACATCTGACCATCCTGTGGTCACTCTCAGCTCTCAAGGAGAGAGGGGTGCTCCTCTTCAAGCATCCCCTTGGGAATCCAGCCTGGCCCTCTATTTTCTCTGCCTCTGTTCCTGAGAGGGTTCTTGGGACCCAGTGTCCTCAGACCACCTGCTGAAGGACATCACCTCCACCCCACATTGTGTGAAAACTTGGTCTACAAACTACCCTCAGGAAAATATGCTACAGGCTGGGCCACTTAGAATTGAAATGAAGTTGATCAGTCATGTCCGACTCTTTGTGACCCCATGGACTGTAGCCTACGAGGCTCCCCAGTCCATGGGATTTTCCAGGCAAGAGTACTGGACTGAGTTGCCATTTCCTTCTCCAGGGAATCTTCCTGACCCAGGGATCGAACCCAGGTCTCCTGCCTTCTAGACAGATGCTTTACCATCTGAGCTACCAGGGAACTTAGAAGCAGCTAACTAATAATTCTCCCCAAGGTTTCTCAGTTCCTGTTGGTTTTGCAGAAAATTTAGCTACTTTCTTGTGGATCACAGGTGGTGAGCTCTCTTGCTAATGCTTGTGGGAAGTGACACAAACATTGCTTTGGCCAGAATTACCTGTGAAAATCTCTTAGGAAGGTAACACATTGGAGGCTAAAATATTGTTCTTCAGTCAGACCAACTGCTCCATTTCCCCTTTTGGAAAAATGGGTGTTTCTGGAGCCTAGATTAAATGAGGCACTTATGGCTACTGCCTGCTGTTATAAGAATTTTTTATTTAAACATTAGAATAATTTTAATGTTTGATCCTCTTCAGTTATTTATAATCTTTTAACTATGTCATTAGGTTCAGTTTGCTGATATTTTGCTGATCATTTTTGTGTCTGCATTCGTAAGATATATTGGTCTATAATTTTATTGTGGTTTCCTTATCTGCTTTTGGTATCAGTGTAATATTATGCTCACAGAACAAGTTAGGAAGTATTCTCTTATCTGCTTTTAATTCTAATTTTAGAAGAATTGGTGCTAATTCTTCTTTAACTGTTTGAGTAAAAATCATCAGTGTAATGACCTAGTCCTGGAATTCTCTTTGTTGGAATGTTCTTTTGGCTATTCCCTCAATCCTTTTATTTGCTATAGGTTTGTTGTGATTTTATATTTCTTCTTGAGTCAGTTTTGCTCATTTGTATTTCTAAAAATTTGTCCATTTCATCTGCATTATATACCTTGCTGGTGTTTGTATGTTCAGTTTCATTTCTATGATTAGTGATTTTTATCTTCTATTTAATTTTCCTTTGTCAGTCTCACTAATGGTTTGCCAATTTTGTTGAGTGACTGAACTGAACTAAATGATTAGTTGGAACTTCCCTGCTTGCTCAGTGGTAAAGAATCTGCCTTCCAATGCCTGCCAATGCAGGAGACAAAGGTTCCATCCCTGGGTCAGAGAGATCCCCTGGAGAAGCAAATGACAACCCACTTCAGTATTCTTGCCTGGAGAATCCCTTGGACAGAGGAGCCTTGAGAGCTGCAGTCCATGGGGTCTCAAAGAGTCAGCCATGACTTAGCAACTAAATGACAACAAAGAGTAGTGATTTGAACATTTGTCATGTATCTATTGGCCATCTATGCGTCTTCTTCAGAAATATTTCAAGTCCTGCCCATTTTTAAATTGCATTGCTTAAGTTTTTCACTTGATATTGACTTCAGTTCAGTTCAGTCACTCAGTCGTGTCTGACTCTTTGCGACCCCATGAATCGCAGCATATCAGGCCTCCCTGTCCATCACCATCTCCTGGAGCTCACTCAGACTCACGTCCATCGAGTCAGTGATGCCATCCAGCCATCTCATCCTCTGTCGTCCCCTTCTTATCCTGCCCCCAATCCCTCCCAGCATCAGAGTCTTTTCCAATGAGTCAACTCTTCGCATGAGGTGGCCAGAGTACTGGAGCTTCAGCTTTAGCATCATTCCTTCCAAAGAAATCCCAGGGCTGATTTCCTTCAGAATGGACTGGCTGGATCTCCTTGCAGTCCAAGGGACTCTCAAGAGTCTTCTCCAACACCACAGTTCAAAAGCATCAATTCTTCAGCGCTCAGCCTTCTTCACAGTCCAACTCTCACATCCATACATGACCACAGGAAAAACCACAGCCTTGACTAGACAGACCTTAGTTGGCAAGGTAATGTCTCTGCTTTTGAATATACTATCTAGGTTGGTCATAACTTTTCTTCCAAGGAGTAAGCGTATTTTAATTTCATGGCTGCAGTCAACATCTGCAGTGATTTTGGAGTCCCCAAAAATAAAGTCTGACACTGTTTCCACTGTATCCCCATCTATTTCCCATGACGTGATGGGACCGGATGCCATTATCTTCGTTTTCTGGATGTTGAGCTTTAAACCAACTTTTTCACTCTCCACTTTCACTTTCATCAAGAGGCTTTTAAGCTCCTCTTCACTTTCTGCCATAAGGGTGGTGTCATCTACATATCTGATATTGACTTAAGTTCTTTTCTTAATTTTCAATATGAATCTCTTATCAAATTTGCAAATATCTTTTCTCATTCAGCAGGTTGCCTTTTCATTTTGCTGACAGTTTTCTTCACTGTGCAGAAGCTGTTTAGTTTAACATATTAATGGTGCCATTTGTTTTTGTTGTTAGTGCTACTATCGTCTGGGAGACAGATAAAAAAAAAAAACATTGCTAAGAATGATGATAAAGAGCATACTACCTATGTCTTCTTATAGGAATTTTATGGTTTCAGGTCTTAGATTTAGTCCATGTTGAGTTTATTTTTGTATATAGAAAAAGGAAATGGTCTAGTTTCATTCTTTGGCATGCAGCTGTCACGTTCTTTTCAGAATGGTTTATTGAAGACACTGTCTTTCCCCATTGTATTTTCTTGCCTCTTATGTTGTAGACTTTCCAGGGTCCAGCCCCAGTGGATCCAGGGTAATTCGAAGGGGAGATGGAATCAGCGTCCTAGGAAAAAACTTATTTAATTACAGACATATAAAGAGATTAGAAACGGATAGTGTAGTAGGAAATATTAGTGGAGAAAAAGAGGCTGAATAACTTGGTTTGTGTGGGATACCAATAAAATTCCAAGACAAGGAATTTGCACCATCTACCTTGGGCCATCAGCGCCACTTGGATATGCCCCTCCTTGGGCTCCTTCTCGCATGGAACTTAAAAGCTGGGGCAACTAAGTAGACATGGCGAGCACCCATGCTCTAGATGGGAATTCAGCCAGAAAAACGGGGAGCAAGAAAGAGATGACACGGGGGAATCAGTCTTTCCAGAAACTGATCCGATTTATTTATTTTTTAGATTTGCTTATATACCTTTTGTTATATATAGGGATGAATACAGAGTCATGCGGGGTCAGCAGCCCTNATGCTCTAGATGGGAATTCAGCCAGAAAAACGGGGAGCAAGAAAGAGATGACACGGGGGAATCAGTCTTTCCAGAAACTGATCCGATTTATTTATTTTTTAGATTTGCTTATATACCTTTTGTTATATATAGGGATGAATACAGAGTCATGCGGGGTCAGCAGCCCTGACCTTTATCAAAATCAGGTGCTTCACATAAAAGTATACATAAAGGTCTTAGGGGTTTTACATCATCTTCTGGCCATGAGGCCTGCTGACATTTTATGATCTTTTCTTTCTGATAACCAAAAAACTTATTCTTTCCAAGGGTGTTTTTTCTTAAACCAGGTGCCACCCTCTGAAGGTACCAGATACAGTTGCACTCCTGTAGAGTGAGGGTGCAGTGGGTTACAACTAAGAAAGGAATTTATTTAACCTAAGGTTAACGTGATTAATCTTAAAGGTTAATACTTATTTCTCCTATATGCTAGTTATATTCCTTATAAGGGCAGGGAATATGGAGATTTAGCAGTAAACATCAGCCCCACAAATGAAAACCCTTCACCAATGTTCCTCTTAAGATCTATTTAGTCTTAAGATAGTGATAAAGTTACATTTTTACATAGCAGGGACACAGTGACTTATAATAAAGTACAGTGATCTATAACAAAAGAGAAATTTCATTAACTCAAAAAGTCTAGTATTGCTAACATTGAAAACTACTGTATTTCCTTTTCTATATTCCAAATACATTGATTAATATATTCCAAGGAGCCTAAAGATATGGAGGCCTGGCGGCAGTCATTGACTCAACAATGAGAAAAGTCCTATGCTAATTAAGATTTCAAAATACTCCAAACTCTCTGTGCTGTTTATGGTTGAGAAGTAGTAAACAATCATGTGTGTAGTGGCAGAAGTATGGATAATCCTGTCACACAAACTAGTCTGCCAGCAGAGAGGTTTGACCTGAGACACACTTGTTACACCCAGGGCAGGGAATATGGAGACTTAGCACCAATTATTGGCACAACAAATGAAAAACACTTCACTAATATAATTCCTAACCAACCCACTATACTAATAATTTCTAACTTCCCAAAAGAATCTGCCTTTAGTAAGTCTAAAACATCTCATGCCTCTGACAGTTGGGAGACTGTAAATAATCACATGTGGCTGGACGAACCTGTACAGGCAGGCTAGATAAACTTCAGAGGAGTCTATAAGTTGAAACACTCTTGTCACGCCCAGGAATTTTTATTGACTTGGAGCTATAAATTAACTCCTTCTCCGAGAGAGGTAATGGGGGTCAGCCCCCTGTAAAATCAGAGGTATAAGTGAGAGCATGAAACAGTAAAGTAGGTAGACTCTGGTTTGGGGAGGTAAATGCTCAGGAAT
>SJYA01009331.1:0-13984 GCA_006410615.1 Neotragus moschatus
CCCCGTGCACTTTAGCCCACCAGGCTCCTCCGTCCATGGGGCTCTCCAGGCAAGAATACTGGAGTGGGTTGCCATTTGCCCCCCTTAATCGCCGCCCCCGAGGTTCCGTGAGCGTCTCAGGCTCTGTCCCCACGGATCACTGGTGTCACCAGCCGGGAGACAAGCCGCCCCCAAGCAGCCTCAGGGGCATGCTGGTTCCCTGCTCACTCTCCCTCCTGCAAGACCGCGGGGTGCCAGACAGAGCGGAGGTAGTCCCCAGGTTCCGGAGTCCGGGGCAAGCTTTCCTTGGGAAGCACTCTCAGGGTGTCGTTTTTATTCTCTGGCTTCCCTGCTTAGACTGTACACACTTCCCTGGCCTCTGGGGTCCCCCCTTGCTCCTGGGGTTCCTGGCAGGGAGCTCTAAGCAGCTGGACCCGGTGACGTGGGAGGGCCCTGATGACAGGGTTGCTGGGGTACCCACCATCCAGGCACCCCACATTCCACCGGACAGGTGTGCCTGGATTCCAGCATTGGCCCCACCCACCCAGATCCTTGGCCCTCAGAAGTCCACTTGGACTCCTGAAAAATAGCGGCTTGGTTGATAGCCCAGTCTCTGGGGCCGGCAGGGCTGGGTTCCACCTCTGCCCCTTCCCAACGTGGGGCAGGTTTAAAAAGATGCAGTGAGCCTTATAGTGGTTGGTAGAGGTTAAGAACACTTGGCTGAAAATGGGTGCTGTGTCCGAGTTGAAAGCCCAAGATTGTTTCTTTTCTTCCGTCCTCGGTCTCTCTCTTCCTTTTTCATTTGAGATCAGAAATGACATATTCAGTTGCTTAGTTCTTTTGAACTGCTTCAGAACTGGGGATTTTCAGAGCCTTTGTTAAGAATTGTCCTGTTTTTGGAAGATTGCTGCATAGATTAAGCTGTCTGGGCGGCTGACAGGTTGTCCTCGTCCGAAAATTAAGGAAGGGGCAAAGCTCCTAGCCCACACTCTGCCCTCTCTTGTTTTAGAGCTGGCAGCCCCCCTCCGCACATACACCCCTTGTCTAGGCTTTTCCCAAAGACAAGAAGCTGGGACCATCCCCTGAGGAAACAGGAAATGAAATGCTAAGTGCTGCATACAGCTGCCAGAGTTCTAGATGCTCCTGGTTTCCGGGTTCTGGATGCTTTTTTCCCCTCAAGGTTAGAATCATCGATGGTGACCGTCTTCCCAGAATTGTGAAGGAGTCCCTGGTTTAGAGTAACCATCCCATTTCGTATAGTCCCTGTTAAGTTGGTGGTCCCCTGCGATGCCACTGGAGTTAAAGCTTCTCCTTTGTAGCTCGAACACGAGGCCCATTCCTGGGTGTTTTAGAAAGTTGAGTCTCATCCCTCGTGACCCCCAGGGGGGCCTGAGCGCATCTCAGAGGCCTTGCCCTGCAGGTCAGGCCTCTTCGGTGGCGGTGAGTTGGGTCAGACTTTCAGTTTAATTTTTTATACTGTAGAATTCAAAGTTGTTTGTAATAACAGTTGTTCAGTTGCTCAGGGTGTCCAACTCTTTGCCACCCCCGTGGACTGCAGCAGCCTCACTCTCCGCCACGATCTCCTGGAGTCTGCTCAAATTCGTGTCTGTTGAGTCAGTGATGCTCTCTAACCATTCCATTACAATACAGGAGCATTTAGCATTTTTCTCAGCGTGAGTCTGTGCTGAACACATCTGTGGGGGCCTGTCATCCTCAGAGCATGCCTTTGTGGTTAATACTCCCCTTGCCGTGCAGACAGGAATCCTGAGTTTCAGAGCAGGTGAGTGATCTGTCTGAGGTCACACAGCTTGCCAGGGTCTGTATGACAGTAGCAGCAACCTTGACTACTCTGCCTTGGTGAGTCTGTTCAGATTAGCACCAAATGCCCCAATTCGAGTGGGTCAAGGCCGACAAGGGGAGCAGGCTGTATTTTCTGTTTCTCAAAGAATAATGAAGTGCACGAGTGTGTAGCCTACAGATATCTGCTCATCCATGCGCTCGTGTCTCCTGGTGTTCCCAGTCCAAGAGTCAGGGGAGATGGTGTCCTTGGGTGGCGATGAAAGCGCCCAGTGTCCACACTCCCACCCCGCCCCACCCCTCCCCGGGCAGCACGTGTGTCCGGGCATCAGCTGGTGATGCTCCCCAGGACCAACGAGTGCCCCGTGAAGGCTCACACCTGCTGTTTTGGGGGAGCTTGTCCAGGAGTTCACAGCAGCGTGCTCACCTGGATGTGCCACTCCATCCGTTCAGGAGATACGCCTCGCAGCAGGGCACTTCCGTAGGCCTGCCGCTTGGTTCATTCGGGAGTGTGCTTCAGGCACCGGCTCTGGCTGGACGCTGCTGGGCGTGGGGGTGCGGCCGGGGGCAAGGCTGGGCGTCGGGCCTTCCTGGGCTTAACGTACAGTGGGAAGGGGTGGCTGGAGCACAGAAGCCCAGTGCTGCCCCGGCATGGGCCATTCCTTTCTGGGTCACTTCCCCGTGTGCGTGCTGCTGGCTGGCCCGAGTCGGCGGAGGTGGTTCACAGCCAGGGCCCCTTCCTCTGAGGCTGCAGAATCTGGCAGAGCCTCAGCGTGTCCTCCCCTGCCGGCCGCCCACAGCAAGGTGGCGCACGGGCGGTCGCTGTGGAGACCCTGCTGGTCCAGGTCTAGACGCGGCAGTGGGCATCCATCCGTCTTCCGGCTAAGCCCAGCCCTGCAGCCCAGAGACGGAGCGCCTGGGTCTGGGGGAGGGCCTGGCTGCAGGGAAGACAGGTGGTAGCAGAGGCGGGTTTAGGAGCTGAGCCTTCGGGAGAAAGGGGCCGAGGGGCCTGGCAGAGGGCACTCTCCCTTGGCACTGAGACCTGAGGACCGCTGTGTTGCTTTCCAGCGAGTTCCTGAGGCCAGAGAGTGGGGGACGGCTGGAGATGGCTATAGGTCATGGTCTGCAAGAGCCTGGAGCCGTTTGCGGATTGTGGGTCTTGCCTTTGAGCCCTGGCAAGGCGTCTGCCCCCTCCCGCATGTGGACTGAAGCAGGGAGACCAGGAAGTCCCCAAGATGCTGGCGCCTAGGCAGTGGCAGCAATGGGCATGAGACGTGGATGGGTTGGGGCGGACCAGGGCGGGTGCTGGGTTTGCCGTGGGGAAGGTGGCCATGCCGTTCCCTGAAACCCAGGTTGGAGGCAAGACCTGATGCCTGGGGGCACCGTATGGACAAGTGACATCTGGACATCCGGGGCTGTGCTCATGGAGTTGGGGGCCCTCACTTCCGGGAGCGGGTGGCATTGCCACTGCTGCAGAGAGCATGGGTGCACACGTCTCTCTGGTCTCCCAGATTCCTATGGGGGGGATGCTTTTGTTCCAAAAAGCTTCTCAGACTGGGAACAGCCCAGGAAAGAGAAATGGGTCTGAAGGGGTCCCCCAGTGACAGGTGGTAGCAGAAGCGGGTTTGGGAGCTGAAAGGGCTTTGCAGGAAGGGCCTGACCCTCGGGGCCGCGTGCTCCTAGGGCCTTGCAGCCAGCGAGGGATGGGTGCAGACCCCCACTCGCCCAGGCTGGTCTTGGAACAGAAACAGATCTGGCCTGGGTGCTTAGGAGGAAGGCAGGCGTGCCGGGGAGGGGTCTGAGTGTCAGCAAGCTGCCTGCGGGCTCTTAGCCGCTGTGGTCGGCAGGGCAGGGGCCAGGGGAGCCGCCCTACTCCCAGGCTCTGATTCTGAAGGTCTCGGGAGGCCTGGATCGGGTGCTTCTCATAGCTGGCCGTGCTGCCTTGGCGCTGGGGCTTCCCTGAGTGAGAGCCTGGCTAGAGCGGAGCAAGAGAGGGGAGGGGGGCTGTTTGCAGGCGCAGGCGGCTGTACCTGTTGCGGGGAAGGAAGGAGCTGGGAGGCCACGGCCTGTATGACTTGGGTTCTTCACCTGGCTCTCGGATTTGTGTAAGTTCAGTTAAGCGTTTTCTAAACCATGATGACCACGATGCACGTTCAGGGCCTTCCCACAGTCAGAAGCTGTGTGTCTGGATGACCCTGCAGTGGACAGGCGGACACGGTGCTGGGAGTCGCTGTGTGTGCGCGGAGCTCCTGGGGGAGGGGGCTCGGGAAAGCGATGGGCGCCCCGCTTCTGCGTCCACTCATTGCCTTTGGCATCATGGGCTCACCGCCAGACTGCAGTCTGGCTCAAACCCACAGCCACTTGAAAGCTGACCTATTTTTAAATTTGTTTCCTCAAGTTAGGCTGGAACGCAGCTACCACACTGACCCGATGACTGGCCCTCTGCCCCGCGGGCTCCCTGCTCCAGACGGGACTCTTAGTAATAAATGCGTGTGTGATCCCTGGGTAAACTCCTCCAGGGCCATTACAGCAGTAATAACACAGGAGTGAGTAAAATAATAATGATGATAATAACAGTAGCTGATGGGCGCTGGCCGTGCGCCCGGCGGCATTTCAAACAGTTTACAAGTGTCATCTCGCCAACACCGCAGCTTTACGAGGCGTGCGCGTGCGTGCACCTGTTACCTGGGAGGGGGTCTGCCCAGACGGGGAGGGGTGCAAACTCGCCGAGCCCTTGTCACCTGACCTGCTTCCTTAGCGCTTTAAAGCCATCTGGTTGGTGAAACGTTTGACGTGTTTTTCTTATTGTGAAAAGGACCCACACTTATTGCAGAAACGCGGGCAGTGAGAGTAAAAAGGGAGCCTCAACGCCCCGGGAGCGCCCCAGCCCAGGGCAGCCACTGTCCAGGTCGGCGGGTCCTAGGGGGTGCCTCTTCCCTGGCGTTCACCCGGAGTAGGGCAGTCTGTCTGTCTGGTGCGGTTTCGGGGGCACGAGGTGGGGGTCGCGGGGGGCAAGGCTTCTCTGCGCTCTGGTCCAGGCAGCTGCAGCAGAGAGGGGTTGGGGGGGCTTGCGGGGTGACGCCGGGCAGCCAGGTGTTCAAGGGCGATGTAGCCCCTCCAGGACGTGCACTGGCCTTCTCCCCAGCTCCGTCCACCCGCCGGCAGGCCCTCGACGTAGCTTTCTGAACTGAGTCAGTCTCCTCCAGCACGCGAGAGGAGCGCACAGTCAGCGCTGGGAAGCGGGCGGGGGCGTCCTTGTGTCAGAACCTAGAGCTCTGGGGCGATGAGACAGCAGGAGAGGCCAGGCCCCGAGGTGAGGGCCGGGCTTCTGCTGGTGCCCAGTGCGCCTGTGGAAGGAAGCGAGACCGGCCCACTCCCCACGGCCACGGGGCCTGGTGCCTCCGCCTGCCCCGCCCCCTGCAGGAGGCGAGGGCACCCGCCAGTGGCTGGAGCCGTGACACAGGGTCACGTAGTGACCGGCGGGCAGGAGGGGAGGCGAGTGGCTTGGTGGGGTCGGGGCGGGATCTCAGGGTGGTCAGGGCCCAGGGCCTTCCGCTGGCAGAGGCTGCCGGCTGGTCCTCGCTCAGGCTGGGGTTCTGTCCTCCCACACCGGTCCTCGTGGCTCCAAGGCAGAGCAGCGGCCTCGGGCCCCTGCCAGGGGCAGGCCTGTGCCAGGCGCTGGCCTGTCTGCTCCTCTCCGGGCAGGTGGAGCCGCCTCGAGCAGGCGTTTCAGGACGGGCTGCAGGCCTCCTCGGAGCTGGGCCTTGGCCGCTGGAAGCCTGGCCAGTGCCGGGTTTGGAGAGCTCTGCGGTTCTCACCACTGCCCATAGCCCACCCGGGGTGAGGGGACCAGCCAGCACCAGCCGTCTGGCACCCAGTGCCTAGCAGGGATGTGTCTGTGTCTGTGTGTGTGTGTAATTGAGGTGAAAATTAGCAGCCTGTGTGTGTGTGTAACGGTCAGCACTGGCCCTCCGGCACCCAGGGCCTGGCAGGGTGTGTGTGTGCGTGTGTGCGTACGCGCGCGTGTAATTGAGGTGAACATCACCAGCTGTGCGTTTAGCCAGCTCAGCGTGCAGCTCACGCGTCTGTGACTCTCACCGCCTGCCGCAGCCGCGTTTGTCTGGTTCTGAAACGTCCTCATCCTGTCTGGAGCCCACAGGCAGTCGCTCCACCCCCGTTGCCCCGCCCTGGGCTCCCGCCCGTCCTCGGCGTCTCCTGCCCGGAATGGGGAGCCCCGGCCCCGATCCTGGGCTCGCCCAGGCCCCCGGGCCCACTGACGCGCGGCCCCTGTCTTTGCAGCTCCCGACTACAGGGCCATCCTGGGCATCAGCGACGAGGCGGCCCGGGTGCAGGCGCTGGACGCACATCTCAGCACGCGTAGCTACCTGCAGGGTTTCGCCCTGTCCCAGGCGGACGTGGACGCCTTCAGGCAACTCTCGGGCCCTCCGGCCGACCCGCAGCTCTTCCACGTGGCCCGCTGGTTCCGGCACGTGGCTGCCATCCTGGGCAGCCCCCCCGCCGCAGGCCCGCCCTGCGGGCTCCAAGCAAGTGAGTAGCAGGGCAGCTTCTGGCCGTGAAACCGTCCTTGCCGGCTGCCGGGGAGCAGCTGGCCCAGGGCCCTGCCAGCGCCCCACGGGGAGGTTAGGATGAAACCTGAGGTGCCAACCCAAGAGGGTCACGACCCCGCACTGCTGTGCTGGAGCCCCTGGCCAGGGTGGGGCCCGCCTTGGCCGTCAGCTCCCTAACCCCCCTCGGACTTGACTCGCTTCTCCTTGGGGTTCCCCCGAGGTCACAGGTGTGTGCGCGTCCACCGTCGGATCCTGAAGCAGTGTTAGTGGTGTGAACCCTGGGCACCCAGAGCGAAGGCGTTTCTGGGCTTTGAGAGGAGGGGGCTCAGAGCTCTTGCTCCCTCCCCGACCCCGGTTGTGGCGTGCAGGGGGCGTCTGGCTTCTGGGCGGCCTCTCCCCTCCCATGAATCTGTAGATGAATCCGTAGTAGCCGGCGCCGTCGAGCAGCTGCCCCCTGAGCCTGGCTTGGGGTGTGCACCCCCTAGAGCGGGGGGCCGGGGGGTCCACGTGTGGTCTCGGTGATCCCTGCTGGGCCAGGCAAACTGTAGAGTCTTTTCTAGATCCTTCAGCTGGGACGATCCCCTGGAGAAGGAAACGGCTACCCACTCCAGTATTCTGGCCTGGAGAATCCCATGGACTGTATGGTCCCTGGGGTCGCAGAGTTGAGTGAACGACTTTCACTTTCACGGGAGACGTTGGGGACCTGCCCTCTGCTGGTCCCCTCTGTAACGGGCTGGAGGCGGGGTGGGCTTTGGTTTCTGGGGTGATGCTGCCGCAGACACCCCTTCCCCAGTGGAGGTGGTGCTTCTCCCCGGGGCGTGGGCTCCGGGGTGGGGTCAGGGTGCACAGGGTGCAGCCTTGGCATGGCCATCTGTCTGGAGCTGCAGCCTCCAGCCTGGAGCTTGTGAGGAGCATGACGCAGGCACCCACCGCGAAGGGCGGGCGTGGGTTCCCCAGGGCCTTCCTGGTGCCTCGACACGGATGCCTCCAGGGTGCCCGCGGGGACCCCGAGTGGCAGGCTGCCTGGTGGACTGGGGCTCAGAACCTTCAGGGTCGGTGTCCTCTGCTGAGTCCCTGGGTGCCAGTGGCCGAGCGTCTGCCTCGTTGGTGCGTCTCAGACGTCCCCCAGCCTGTCCTGGGCGACCCTGCCCCCCACTGCCCCATCCCGCTCCCAAGAGGAGCTTCAGGGCCTGCTCTTCCCCGCAGAGGGTGGCTCGTGGCCCCGCGGGTCCCCAGGGTGTGACCCTCTGAGCCGCCCCTCTTGTGAGTCTGCGGTGCCTGTGGTGCCCGGGGCACGCAGATGCGGGCTGGCACGTCCCCTTTGTCCCCCCACCCCTGACACCCTCCCTGCCCGGAGCCTCACTCTCCGGGCCTTGGTGAGCCGGGTGAGCTGTGCTGGTGGTGTGCTCGTCGGTCAGGGCTGCGTTTCTGCATGTGCCTGGGCGGGGGTGCTATTCCCAACCAGCCGGAGGAAGGCTGGGCACGGCTGGGGGCTGCGCCCGGCAGAGACCATCGGTGTCGGGCGCGGGGCAGTGGGTCCCGGGGCCTCTGGCGACCCTCCTTCCTCATTAAGCCAGGGCCCCGAGGACACCTCCCGACACTCCCTGTGGCCAGGGGATCTTGAGTGCCCATTTCTGTGACTGCTTACCAGCTCTTGGGCAGTAGCTGCTCCCCGGGGGTCGCGGAAGTCCGAGTGTGACCCCGTGTCCCGAAAGGCATCCCTCTGGCCAGGCCCCTGCCTGTGCCTGCTGCTGGGTCCTGTCACTGCCGCCTCCTTGCACGAGCCTTCGGTCCTGCGAGCCCTGCCTTCACCCCGGCTCCGGGCACGCGTGTGGGCAGCTCCGGCCAGCTCCCCGTCACCCCCCGTGGCAGCGGCGTCTCTTGTGCAGGGACCTGCAGTGTCTCGGTGGGGGGAGCGACAGGCGGCGTCCCAGTGGGCCCGGAGGAGCGTCGCTGAGTCGCCGGCTGTGTTTCTGGTGAGGCCTGGATGGCCGCTGACCACAGGAGCCATTCCGTGTGTCTGTGACTTCGGCCTGGAGTCGGGAGCTGCTGGGTGGTTCTGTCTGTCCCCCCCACACCCGCTGGTGTGCACGCACACGCGCACGTACACGCACACACACACGCACACACACAGCCATCTCCCACCTTCACAGGTCAGTTGTGTGCGTTCTCTGGGTGGCCTGAAGCCGGGCCCAGTGCTGAGTTCTCCGTGACCCTCGGGGAGCAGCAGCCGGTCCTCTGGTGGCAGGATGGTCGCCTCGCAGACGCAGCAGTGGGGTGGGGGCGGCATGAGACCAGGAGCCTGTGCCTGCACGGGTGTAGGGGGCGCGCAGGCAGCCGAGCTCAGCCGGGTTAGGCGTGCAGCAGTGCCCCGGGGTGGCGGGAGGGTCACCGGTGCCCCGAGTCGGGGTGGAGGGTGTAAAGACTTGGCGTCTCTTCCGGGGCCTCGGGACACAGCTATCCCCAACCCCACCTACCTCCCAGGCCCTCGTAGCAGTCCGTCAGGCCGGCCCTTCGTGCAGTGGGAGGCTCGGGCTCACAGCCGCAGGGCAGGGGAATGGCCAGGAGGAGATGATGGGGGTCAGGGAGGAGGGTGGGGCTTCCTGCTGACTGTAACCGGAGGAGGCTGGGCTCCGTGAGCCCCCTAGCCACCCCCGTGACGTGGCCTGCAGGCTGTTCCCAAAGGCTCTGGGACCAGGGTGGAGCCCTGGGCTCTGCATCAGAGCCGTGCCCGGAAGCCCGCATGTTTCAGGGGCAGGGAGCAGGCCACCCGCTGGTGGAGATGGCCCTGGGCCGCAGGCCATTCCACTGACCATCCGTGGCAACGGGCGAGCAGCTGTTTCTAGCCTGACCTGGCTCCTGGGCCTGGAGGTGGTCCCCATCCCCCAAAGCCTCCAGGGAGGTGTCCTCCCGAGGGCAGCCAGGCATCGGTCCAGCCCCGTGGCCTGCCTGTGCCTCTCCGGCCACACAGGTGCCCCGTGCTTGGAGCCAGCGGGGGGAGGTGGGTGTGGCGGGCCGTCTCTGGCCCGAGGGGAAGGGGTTGAGGGACGCGCTGGCGCTCAGGTGTGAGCAAGCTGAGCGGGAATTGAGGGCAGTGGCGCTGGATCGGGACACACTGCCAGAGCCCCGTGGTATCCCTTGGTCCTGCAATGACCCAGCTGTGCTCTCCCCTCAGCAGGCAGAGGTCGGCGTGCACAGCCCGCGTGGTCTCCTCCAGCCGGGTCCGAGCCGTGCCAGCTCCGCCTGTACAACAGCCTGACCCGGAGGAAGGTAGGGGGCCGCGGGGGGGCGGGGGCAGCTCTGGAGGACCCCTCAGCTGGTGGGCGAGCGTCCTCTGCAGGGCTGTGTTCGGGAGCGCGCGTGCCCACCCGTGTGGCACACCTCGCGGGGCTGCCCTCAGCTTCCTGGCTCTGGGTGTGTGCAGGGCCAGGAGTCTGCGTGCCCTCGGGGGACACGTGGTGGCCCTTGCTGTCACAGTGCCAGCCGAGCGGGGCCTGCTGCTGTCGGGAGTCCGCAGGCGTGAGGGCGAAGGCAGGTTGGCCCTGGACTGGCCAGGGCTCGCTCAGCGGGATCAGAGGCTCCAGGGGTTTTGCCCAGGGCTGACGGGGTTCAGGGGTTTTGCTCAGGGCTGACGGGTTTCCCTGGCCCAGCACCCTGAGCAGACGGGCGGCAGGCTCCCCCTCGTGGACTGGCTGGGAACAGCGGGCCCTGAACTGACCTGACACCTTGGGCGCCGGCTCCTCCAGGAGTGTGGGCCCTGGGCCGCTGGGAAAGGAAAGCTCCCTCCTCACGTTGTTCTGGGAGCGAGTGCTGGACAGTCCGCGCGCTCGGCTCTGGCCTGGCTCAGAGCAGGTGCCTGAGGAACGGAGGCTGCTCTCGTTAAAGCAGCAGAATGGGGCGCCCGTCTCCTTGATCCCGGCCTCTGTCCGTGAGTGGAGTCCCAGGGAGGAGGGGCCTGCTCCCTGGGCCCCTGGGTCGTGGAGCTCACCGTCGCGGGTCCAGTGCGGCGCCCCAGCCCCAGCTGGGACCTCGGTTTTCTGCAAGCTACACGGTTCTGTGAAGGTGCGCGAGCCACTGGGGCCGGCAGCAGTGGTCCTGCGCCCCTCGTGACGGTCATTCCCTCGTTTCCAACCAAGGACGTGTTTGTGCCGCAAGACGGAAGGAGGGTGACATGGTACTGCTGCGGACCCACCGTCTACGACGCCTCGCACATGGGGCACGCCAGGTAGGAGCAGCCCCTGCTGAGCGGAGGCGCGGCGCCCGGCTCTCCAGGTGGGAGCTTCTCCGCCCGCTAGTGCTCGCTGCAGAAAAGCTGAGTCCAGGCGACCAAGCAGAAGTAGTCCCCGCAGCCCCGACGCTGCCCTCTGGACTCTGACCAGACGCTCCCCTTCCTGTGCCTGAGAGTCCTCCGCACCCGCTGCCCTGGGGCTGGCCCAGGCTGGGGCCGCGGGGCGAGGCGGGCCCTTCTCCCACCGCGCGTGCTGGGCCGGTGGAAAGGCCCGTCTCCTGCCGCGCGTGCCGTGCTGGTGGAAAGCCGGACCCCTCTCCCGCCGCGCGTGCCGTGCCGCAGGTAGAAAGGCCCATCTCCCGCCGCGCATGCCGTGCCGCTGGAAAGGCGGGCCCCTCTCCCTCCGCGCGTGCGTGCGTGCGTGCCGGTGGAAAGGCCCGTCTCCCGCCGCGCGTGCCGTGCCGGTGGAAAGCTGGGCCCCTCTCCCGCCGCGCGTGCCGTGCCGCAGGTGGAAAGGCCCGTCTCCCGCCGCGCGTGCCGTGCCGGTGGAAAGCCGGGCCCCTCTCCCGCCGCGCGTGCCGTGCCGCAGGTGGAAAGGCCCGTCTCCCGCCGCGCGTGCCGTGCCGGTGGAAAGCCGGGCCCCTCTCCCGCCGCGCGTGCCGTGCCGCAGGTGGAAAGGCCCGTCTCCCGCCGCGCGTGCCGTGCTGGTGGAAAGCCGGGCCCCTCTCCCGCCGCGCGTGCCGTGCCGCAGGTGGAAAGGCCCGTCTCCCGCCGCGCGTGCCGTGCCGCAGGTGGAAAGGCCCGTCTCCCGCCGCGCGTGCCGTGCCGGTGGAAAGCCGGGCCCCTCTCCCGCCGCGCGTGCCGTGCCGCAGGTGGAAAGGCCCGTCTCCCGCCGCTGCAGGTCTTACATCTCCTTCGATATCCTGAGACGAGTGCTGAGGGATTACTTCAAATTTGACGTCTTCTACTGCATGAACATCACGGACATTGACGATAAGGTAAAGGGAGTTCTTAGGGTTAAATTTTAAATGCGGTGGATGGCACCAGGGAAGAGATGGCCTTGGCCGAGTTAATAAACCCACGTTGGCTCAGCCAGCTCAGCTCGGTGCACGCTGTTTGAGCCCCGCCGCCCGCGGGACTTGTCTTGCGGTTTATGCGGGTGACGCTTTGTGTTCACCTGCTTTGACGCTGTTGAAAACCTGGGTAAATGTGAGCAACCCCCGGGGTGGGGGTGGGGGAGAGTGGGCTCGGGCTGACCCCGCTCGGGAGGGCGAGGGAAGCCTCGTTCTCGGATGTCGCCTGTAGCAGCTGGGCCCCCCGCCGCCCCTGGCTCAGGATCATCCTCGGCACAGGCACTGGGCACCGCCTGGCTTACCTCGCGTNTTGAAAACCTGGGTAAATGTGAGCAACCCCCGGGGTGGGGGTGGGGGAGAGTGGGCTCGGGCTGACCCCGCTCGGGAGGGCGAGGGAAGCCTCGTTCTCGGATGTCGCCTGTAGCAGCTGGGCCCCCCGCCGCCCCTGGCTCAGGATCATCCTCGGCACAGGCACTGGGCACCGCCTGGCTTACCTCGCGTCCCTCCCCTGTGCCCAGATCATCAAGAGGGCCCGGCAGAACTACCTGTTCCAGCGGTACCGGGAGACGCAGCCCCAGGCAGCGCAGCTACTGGAGGACGTGCGAGCCGCCCTGCAGGTGGGTCACTGCCGCTCTGGGTCCCCATGTCCGCCCGTCCACCCCGTCCCCAGCACAGGGACCGTGGTCAGCGGGTTCCGTGACACGCAGGGTCACAAGGTCTCTGTCATGGAGCTCCCCCGGGCCGTGGGGAAAACCACCAGCAGAGACACCCGGGGGTGGGGCGGAGGAGTGACCACTCAGTGCCGGCCACCGTGGTCAGCGCTGACCTGGGAACCTTCCACATGGAGTCACAATCGAATCAAAGGCATGTGACCAAGAGGCGAAGCTGCCAGGCTTCTTAAGTGGGTGGTCCTGGAGGTTTTCAGAGTTATCTGCATAAATTAGTTTTCTCCACTCTAACATTTGTTTTGAAAAAAACAGTATCACAGATTATGGTTATTGTGAGGTCAGATAAGGCAAGTTCTTTTTCTTAATCACCATCGTTAGTAATTACAGTAACAATTATCTGCTTATGATGTATTATCTCTGCCAGAAAAAATAGGAATAAAATTAGAGCTTAGCAGTCACCCTCTAGGCTAAGTGGTGGGGCCTCTGTGATGGAGGCGTCATGGGGGACACCTGTGTGTCCTGGGCGTGGCGTAAGGGCAGCTGCCTCAGTCCAGGGTCATGTCAGAGGGACGGGCCCCGCGACCTTAGCGCCACCTGCCTCTTGGGGACACGCGGGATGACGCCCTCGGGACCCAGATCCCCGGAGGCCGCGGGTGTTGGGCGGGGAGGACCGGCCTCTTCCGCGTGGAGCCAGCAGCGAGCTGTCTCTGCTGAGCGGGGCTAACGGTGTGGCCTCTCCTCACACGCACAGCCGTTCTCTGCGAAGCTACAGGAGACTGCGGACCCCGACAAGAGGCAGATGCTGGAACGCCTGCAGCGCGCTGTGGCACAGGCCGCGGAGCCGCTGGAGGGCGCGCTGCTGGCCGGGCAGGCCGGGCAGGAGCTGGACGGCCGCGTGCAGGTGAGGCTGAGGTGCGTCCTGTCAAGGCGGCGCCCTCGGCAGGCAGGTGCGTGGGGCCGGCTTCCCAGGTTTATTCCACTGCTGTAGCAGCTGTGAGCGTGGTCTGCTGCCCCTGAGGGTGGCAGTGGCCTCGGGCCTGAGCCACGCACCCCATCCCTNGTCAAGGCGGCGCCCTCGGCAGGCAGGTGCGTGGGGCCGGCTTCCCAGGTTTATTCCACTGCTGTAGCAGCTGTGAGCGTGGTCTGCTGCCCCTGAGGGTGGCAGTGGCCTCGGGCCTGAGCCACGCACCCCATCCCTCTCTGCACATCCCTTCCTCCCGGTCCCCGCACTCTCTGGCCTGAGGCCCGCCCCCGTCCCCCTGGCCCTTCTCCTCGACACCAGCGCCCCCTTCTGGCCACTCACGAAAGGTGCAGAGGACCAGCCCGGGGAAGGTGCAGCCCTGTCAGTGAGCAAGCCTGCAGGGGCCCCACTCCTGGGTGTGCATGTCCCGGGCTTGGTGAGGGGTCGGGGGCACAGGGTCGTGGGGACGAGGCTTTCTCACGCCTGCATCTGAGACCACACACAGGATCAGGGATGCCTCAGGCCCACCAGAAGCTGGTTACACGTCTGTTTCCATCAGCGATGCTGGGAATTTTCTTCGGCAATTCCAGTAACGTCCTTCTTATTAAAATTGTACAGTACGCATAACATGCGGTTTCCCAGCTTAACTGTTTTTAAGCACATTCATGTCGTGTGCACACCACCACTGCTCATCTCCACAGATGTTTTTC
>SJYA01009332.1:0-14801 GCA_006410615.1 Neotragus moschatus
AGTCTGAGTGAACTCTGGGAGTTGGTGATGGACAGGGAGGCCTGGCGTGCTGCGATTCATGGGGTCGCTTAGAGTCGGACACAACTGAAGCGACTTAGCAGTAGCAGCAAGGTTACTAGTCAGCTGACCTTAAAGTTGGGAGGTTCTGGTTTATTCAGGTGGTTCCAACATAATCACACGAGCCCTGAAGAGCCAAAGACAAAGGCACGAAGAGTCAAATGATAGGAGGACCTGACCCAGCATTGCCAGCTTGAGGGTGGGACAGGCCACACGGAAAGCGTGAGAAGAAAGGGAGTTCTGCCAGCAGCCCATGGACCGGGCAGGGGAGCCCGAGCCCCAGATGAGAACCACAGCGTGCTGATGCCTAGATTATGGCTGGCAAGACCCTTCACAGAGACCCAGGCCACACCGTGCCTTCAGAACTGTGAGATAACACAGGTATCACCATTACAAAGGGTATTGGGTCACGCCATTATATTAGTGGTAATTTATTAAATTACCATCTCTTTACTAAAAGCAAAAAAAAAAAAAACCCTCAAAAGTTAAATTAAGAGAGCCATATGTTCCAAGAAAACACATGAGTGTATTTGTGTGTGTGAGTGTGTGTATGTGTGGAATTGAAGAGTTTACCTTCAATTCCATGTATTTTCTATGCAAACACAATGCACTTGTGTGAAACACTGCAGCCCACCCGCCGTCTTCCCATGCACCTCCCACCAGGCCCAGAGGCTTGGGAATGTGTGACTCCAGACCCTACACCCTCCTGGTCTCGGCTCTCTAAAGAGACCAGGAATCTCGAGGACCTTCCTTCAGGGAAGCTTGCTCACAGTTTCCGGATGACATCATCCTGGCGGGAGCCAAGTCTCTATTTGGAGGTGTTTTGTTTTCTTCCATTTCTTTGTTGCTTTCTTCCTTCTTGGACCCAGAAACCAACCCAAGCCAGGCTTGCTTCCCCAACTCATTAACACAAACAGCCTGCTTCCCAAACTCAAGAGGCACATGCTACCTTAATTACAGTGGGGGAGACTCGGTTGCTATTGAAACACTTGAGTGATAGACAAAACCCTTCATTTGGGAGGAAAATTAGTTGTACACAAACAAGAACACATTTCATCTTGAATTAAAATCTGCGACACTCCCTTGGCAGAGAACTCTGGCTATTTCTTTTCTTTTCTGCGTTCCGTCTCCTCCCTCCCGTGAGGGATTTTCTTGGCAACGAGGCCAGGCTTTGAGGCCTCTCAAGGGTCCCTCCTGTAACCTCTCTTCACTGGCCGTTCCCTGGCCTCTGTTGAAGCTTTGGTTGCCCCAGCCCACTGCCGTGGGGACCCTCCCGCCTAGCTCTGCCCCTTTCTGTGCGGCCCCTCCCCACAGCCCCTGAAGAGTAAAAACTGTCAAGTCAGGGACAGCTGCCCTTGCCCAGCGCCCGGCTCCTGGAGGGAGACCAATGATTAAACGTGATGGATAACGGTGAGCAGAAGGGGAAGTGCTCACTTTAGCCCAAACTCCCAGATTGATTGCCGAGTGCCACCAATGATGAAATCGTCCATCTTCCACCCACTAAAGAGGAATCTGCTGCGGCTCATTGGAAAAGGGCAGTGAGGAAAGTCCTGCCTCTTTCTTGGAGTGATTCTGGCTCTGCGATGTCCCTGCTCCCACAGCCCAGCCAATGCCCGGACCCCTGGGGACTGTGCAGGTGCCCTGCCCCCTGGAGGTCTTCCCCGAGGAGGAGAGGGGTCTCCAGCACCCTCACCCACTACACACAGGGGCCAGGTGGTCCCTGACCCCACAATCTGCAAACTCACTTGTAGGAGGAAGGGAGCATCTCTGGTCCCTCTGACCACAGGGAGATGTGACCCTGTGACAAGACCCTCCCAACCAAGAGTGCTCCCGCTGGCCCAGCCTCCGAGCACAGCATTCATGGGTGTACAGGTCAAGGTGAAAATCTCAGCCTTCAAACTACGATACCAGGACCCAAGTCACGCTCTCCGCTTCCCTAGCTATGCTCTGGTCCAGACCTCCAGCAGCTCCATCGCTGCTCTAGCCTCTGAGTTTCCCTGCTGTGCCTTCTCATTCCTCTTCTCCCACTGCAGCCGGAGGGCTCCTGCCAGAACGTCAGTCAGATCACGCGCTTTCTTTATCAGAACCCTCCCACAGCCCCCAACTCCCCGGAAGGAAAAGCCCTTCCCATCTCAACACCCCCCACCTCTCTGACCTCGTCCTCGCCTCTTCTGCTCACTCACCTGTTCCAGCCACTCTGGACTCAGGCTATTTGCTTTTCTTCAAACAAGTGAAGAACTCCTGTTGTTCAACAGCACAGATATTTTGTATCATCCTCCTGAGAGAAAAGTATCCTAGCTATGGTGCAGGATTGCCCCAAATGTGGAGCATGCACCTCCAAGGGTTATCTGGATGCTTCTCAGACGAACATTACTTATTTTAATAGCATAAAAGTATTTGATGTGCATTAGACCAAACTAAAACTAGCCATGAGCCTCATGAATAGAAAGTTTAAGTAAATAGATGTAAAGGTGAGTTGGATAATAGAAGAGATAGTATAGTGCAAACAGTTAAAATCATGAAGGTAGCTTAGGGATGCCTGAAGCTTGAGAAACATTTTTGCAGGAGAAAATTCATAAATCTTGGAACCCATGGGCTTGGATACCCATCCCCCCATGCCACTGGCTGGCCTCACTGAATGACTTCCTGGGACCTCCAGCTCCTCGTCTGTAACACTGTGCTGTACTAAGTCGTTTCAGTCGTGTCTGACTCTTTGCGATCCTGTGGACTGCAGCCCAGGCTCCTCTGTATGGGATTCTCCAAGCATGAATACTGGAATGGGTTGCCATGCCCTCCGCGGGATCTTCCTAACCCAGAGATCAAACTCACATCTCTTAACGTCGCCTGCATTGACAGGTGGGTTCTTTACCACTGGTGGCCCCTGGGAAGCCCTGTCTGTAACATTAAGAGATTCCTTCTCCTTACGGTCCCCAGCCTGAGGATGGCTGGATCATGGATTCCAGAGGGAGCTGCCTAGACCAGGCTGCCCCACAGTTGCTGCTGCTGAATCCTCCTGGGGCAGCCCTGGAGGTGGCCTTCCCACACCTGTTTCCCAGCCCTCCGTGTGCCTGAGCTGTCCCCTGAATCTTTCTGTGTGTTGAGGTGGGCATCCGTCACTTGCAGCCAAATGGCCTTCACGGGTTTAAATGTCTCCAGGCTCTCACATCTGCCTGGACCATCGTCCCTGCCAGTTGCACCTTTGCAGGTCTTCTCTCTCCTTGTGAGGTCCCCTCCTTCATTCTTCCACCTTCCCTGCCCAACCCACAAGTCAGCTCCTCTCTGAACACCTCCCTGGCCGCCCTTCTCTGGACCGCGTGGTGCCTGCCCAGGATGGACACACCTGAGCAACTCTGCCCGTGAGGCTCTGCTTCCCACGGGACTGACCCACCACAACAGCAGCCTGGGTTCCACCACCGTGCCCGGCTGGGAGCTGGCAGGACCCAAGATTCCTTCCTCCATCTATGGGAACGGCTAGACGACCGGCGTGGTTCATGCCTCCTAATCTGCTCTATCTGCCTATGATACCATCCTATCTCCCTGCTGACGCGGACCGTCTTCAGGTTTGTAGCAAAGAGCCTGGCTGGTTCCCAGCACATAAATCGCCAGAGGACAACTTCGGTGATTCATGTTGGATATTAAAGCACACGTTTTATGGGTCAGAGGATGAACGTCAGATGGGTGTGGGTCACACTCGAAGCTTTGTTTCTCATCCTTAGAACATGCTAAAGAATGCCTGGAAGCCTAAAATATCTGCCAATATGCTCTTAATTGCGAAACGATCATTGTTAGTGAATTCTCATGTTTTTGAGCACATCAGAACTGTGCAGGATGACCTTGGATTTGTTCTTGAGTCCTCTCTCACATCACTGTCAATTGACCAGCAAATCTTGCTTGCTCTACTTTCAAAATATATCCTGAATCCACCCCCTTCTCCCACCTCCGCTGACCCTAGACAGGTCCTCATCGGCTCTTCCTGGGTGATTTCGGCACCTTCTCACTCATTGGCCCCCTTGTCTCCATTTCGCCCCCTACAGGCCATTTGGCACATGGCAGCCATAGGAACTTCCCTGTGTCAGCTCAGTTCAGTCGCTCAGTGTCCGACTCTTCCATCCCATGGACTGCAGCGCACCAGGCCTCCCTATCCATCACCAACTCCCAGAGTTTACTCAAACTCATGTCCATTGAGTCGGTGATGCCATCCAACCATCTCATCCTCTGTCACCCCCTTCTCCTCCCGCCTTCGATCTTTCCCAGTATCTGGGTCTTTTCAAATGAGTCAGTTCTTCGCACCAGGTGGCCAAAGTATTGGAGTTTCAGCTTCAATATCAGTCCTTCCGATGAATATTCAGGACTGATTTCCTTTAGGATGGACTGGTTGGATCTCCTTGCAGTCCAAGGGGCCCTCAAGAGTCTTCTCCAACACCATAGTTCAAAAGCATCAGTTCTTCGGCACTCAGCTTTCTTTATAATCCAACTCTCACATCCATACATGACCACTGGATAAACCATAGCTTTGACTAGACGCACCTTTGTGCACTTTCCTGTGTGCGTGCCTGCTAAGTCACGTCTTTGCAACCCTACAGACTGTGGCCTGCCAAGTTCCTCTGTCCACGGGGATTCTCCAGGCCAGAATACTGGAGTGGGTTGCCATGCCCTCCTCCAGGGGATCTTCCCAACCCAGGGATCGAACCCAGGCCTCTTACGTCTCCTACCCTGGCAGCCGGGTTCTTTACCACTAGCGCCACCTGGGAAGTCCAGCAGCCTTAGGGATGCTACGAAAACCTTATTTGGAGCAAGTCCCCCCTCTGCTCCAAACCCCCAAAGCCTCCAACTCCAGTCACCCCCAAGCTCTCCCCCGAGGCCCACAGGCCCTGCACCTGATCTAGACTTTTCCTAACTTTCTGAATCTATCAGCGGCCTCACTGCTCACGCTCAGCCTGCCCAGACTCACGCCAGCTTCTTTGTGACGCTCCTCCAACTCAGGCTCAAACCCACTCAGGTCCTGTCCAGGCTGGGACACTCCCCCAGACGCCCCCACGACCAGCGTCTCAGCTGTGAGCTCACACAGTGGCCTTTCCTAACTGCCCTCCCGGGGCAGCCCCTCTGTCATTCTGTATCCGGTGCTGGTTCCATTCTCCCCTTCCATCTTCCTTTCCACCTGCTCTGGCCCCAGGAAACTGATCTCTAGGGACCACTTAGAGACCCAGGGAAACAAATCAGACCCTTAGATGACACAGAGGCTGTAGAGGTCTGAGATGCAATATGACATCCAGGCGAAGATTTTTTATAGAGAATTCTTTTTTTTTTTCTCTTTGATGTGAGCAAACATAAACTCTTTCCTTCATGGGAGGGAGGTTCAAAAGGGACGGGATATATGTATACCTGATGGCTGATTCATGTTGAGGTTTGGCAGAAAACAACAAAATCCTATAAAACAATTGTCCTTCAATTTAAAAAAAAATTTTTAAAAAAAACCACTTGAATTTTCCGGACTGTGAAGGATGTCTGTGTAATTCTCACTTCTTTCACACATAATCAGGGATCCCTGTGAAGAAATGAGAGGTCCCTTGCGTGTCAGTGAATGAAGCAATTGCTTATCCATTATTCAACCTGCACCAGCCAAGGGGATGCCCGATGTCCCTTGGGGACTGCCTGTCCCATCTTGACAAATACGAACCAACAAGCAATGAACTTGAGAAGAACGTAGAGAGCATCGTCGTTTCCGTTTTATAGAAAACCATGATGGGTAGAGTCCGGCTTTTAGGAGGAGGAAAACGTGGCAATGTCAGCGAGCAAGGAACCACGGAGAGAATGAGAAGGTAAGGCCAGGGACCCAGGGAGCTGGGGAGCCTCAAACAGAGGCGAGGGCGGGGGCAGGTTGGCGATGGGCCCTCAGACTCTGGGCCAAAGACCAGGAAACACAAAGCCACTGGCAGGTTTAAGACTGTCTGTGCTGGGAGACGCATGAAGCATTTTTCAAGGGTATAGAGAACGCGAGATCATTAAACTAAGTTACCAGGGCTTCCAAGAGACAGTGGGAGTAATTTAATGAGAGAGGCCCCGACATTGCAAAAATCTAAATTAATTCTTCACTCGGCTATTCATAGGGGAGGACGAGAAAGCTGTTACCTTCAGAAACCATAATCCATTTTCTTACTGAGGCGGGAGAGAGAGAGGGAGAGAGGGAGGGAGGGGAAAGAAGGACCTGGGATGACGGTCCCAGGGCTCACCGTCCTCGATGTCACAGTGGGACTCTCTCTGACACAGTGAAACTTGAATGCCAGCTCTCAGACCAGTCCCTTTAGCCCTTGCAGGCCCATCCAGAGGTCCCAGCCTGATCAGCCCTTCCAGGAAGCAGTGCCCAGGGCACGGTGGCTGTCTTGGGACCTGAGAGTCCTTCACCCCTGCTGCTGGCCAGCTGTCCCTGTCATCACGAGAGCCAAGGTCCTGCTTCAGTCGCCCAATTCTCTGAGCAGCTTTTTGTCCAGTGGTTAAACAAATATCTCAATCTTTTCCAGATGTCCAGCTTCACATTCTGTGATTTGGAATATTGGTTGCCCAGCAGGGTGGAATCAAGGTGAAATTACAACCTGAAAATACCAGTAGGTCCCATATCCGGAAGTCCGGTATGCAAAAATCTGTACCTAGGGTGCTCCTGTGAAACGGCTGGGAGAGACCGAGGCTCTCTGGGAGCCCGTCTCCTTATGCTGAAGATGGCAATGCGCCCCTCCCCCACAGGAGCGTATCCTGATGGCCTTGGTTTCCTGATGGTGCTGTCTCTGACCTGGGGGCTGGCCACGGGAGAGCCCCCCTCACCTCACGCTGATGCATCAAGACCGCACCTGTGATCTGGGCACTCTTCTCGTGTCAGTTACCCTCCAGTAAATATTCACACCCAGTGAGATTCTGATTGGAAGACAAAGACTTTTTTTAAAGTGAGACACCAGCCCCCAAAGGAATTTGAGCCAGTCACTCAGAAACTACTCTTGGCCTTCTCCCAGGGGAATTTGCTCCAGCCCCCTACTGCTCCAAGATTCCACTCTTGGCTCTCCTCCCACCTTCCTGCCTTGTCACGTCCTGTCAAGGGCAGCCAGACCGTCAGGGTGCTCCAGGGACCTGGCTGGTCTGGTCCTTCTCATCCCAGAGTTCTCTGCAGCCCTCCCTGTGCCCTCTGGGAAACTTCTTTCTCATCATGGAGAATCCAGACAGGCCTGTCCTGACCACTCCACCTGCCTCCCCCTGACAGTGTGCAAGTTCACAGACCCCACCAGATGGCTGATGTCTTCAGTTATGATGGGGCTTTAGGGAGATGGTCCACACTCTCAAAACTTCATTTCTGTTTTATGTAACCAAGAAGCAGGGCGGGCTAGCACCCAAACTCTCTGCAATGGTTCAGAAAAGGAAAGAAGATGCTTGAGCCCAGGAGGGGGAGGAGGGAGGAGCCACACAGACTCTGACTTTCCCAGCTTCCAGTCCCCCCGGCTTCACTCCCTTCGAGAAGAGCCATCTTCCCCAAACCAGCTCCTCACATGTCACTCTCCTGCCGAAAACCCTTCCAGCTCCTGAAATGGAAAAATACACTTCCTAACTGCAGTTCACATCACCAGATGCTCTAAAAACCTCATCATCTAGTCACCAACCATATGCCTGTTTGACTTGGGTTCTTGTCTTCATTAATTCCCTCTCCCAGTTTGTCTTCATTTATTTTAGTCTTCCTCCCCACCCTATTTTTTAAGAACAGTTCTTTCCTCTGGAAGAATGCAAGCGCTTAAGAACGTGAATTTTCTTCCGAGTCCCCCCCACCCGCTCAACCAGGCCCTCAGGCCTGGGCGTGAACTTGTCTCGCTTTCATCCTTCCCTACACATATTTTAGTTTTGATTTTTGCTTTGATCTGGGAGTTATTTGGCAGAGAATTCCTTCCAATAAAATGCACCCATTTTGAGTGTCCCACTCAGTGAGTTCTGACAAATGTGTCCACTGGGGTAAAAACAAAAACACCGCAATCAAGACACAGAGATATTTCCATCTTTTATGATTTGTTTTAATGTTACTTATGATCAGAATATAGCTTGTAAATGTCTTTATATTTTTAAATTGTGTTAAGTCTTCCTTTGTACTCAAAGAAGCAAAAAAAAAAAAAGCAATTTGGAAAAAAATATTTAAACATCAAATATTCTGTCCCTGGCAATATTGCCTCAGATCATCTTTGTTCTGCTCCTAAAGCAGCCTGGTCATCCCTACATTAAACGGTAATCATACTGCAGTGTTTTCAGGCCTTTCTCTGTCTGCCCGACCCCCTTCACTAAACGGTGAGCTCCCTGAAGGTCAAGGCATGTCATCACTGAGCCCCTAGGGCTACAATGGGACTCAGCATGATAAAGATGCTCGATCAATATTCATACCTAGAATTGAATTAAGTACATCTCACCTGTGTCCTGGAGGGCCCACCTGGGTGGCAGGTGGTTTAGAGACCCCCCCAACCTCTACCCTAGGTCTTATCTCTCCAGGGGCTTTAATTCATGTTAAAATATCGCTCCTGTTCTTTAGAGAGCCTGAATAATTAAAGGAACTCCTTCCAACACACATCTATTGACTTCTCTGTCCTGACCTGGTGACCCGAGATGAGTAAATCATTGAAACCATCACGCCCTGCCTGTTTCAGGGAAGGCGTTGATAGAAGGGGAGTCAGTGGATTCGATCGTGGCGGCAGCGGGCAGGCAGGCAGAGGTCCCTGGCCCAGGCATCGGTGTGGTCCTCGGGGCTGGCGAGATCTCAGAGATCCAACCCAGGGCACTTCACAGGGGCTGCCACTGCCCCTCATCTGTCCTTCTCCTGAGCTGACAAAGGGGAGACAGACATGTGGGTTCAGGAAACGAGACTCAAAGTCTCCACCTGTCCTTCCACTCAGCCTCTTGGGGCTGCCGGGGGGACCTGCTGGGGAGGGGTGTCTGGGAGCTGGGGCTGATAAATGACAACCTGCGACTGACTCATGCATCTGATGGGGCCCCATCTGGCTGGGTGTCCCCATCCCCTGCCTCTCCTGGACTTCAGCAGCACCAGCCAGGGCCCTCCACGCCTTGGCTCTGTGCCCTCGCGAGGCTCATGGCGGCCTCCCTTGAAACTCAACCGCATGCCAGGCCTCTCCCCCCCCCCGCCCCCGCCCGCCCCGGCAGTCTCCTCTGCCCTCTGTCTGCCTCCCGTTTGGGCTCCTCCCTTCTCAGGCCTGGGCAATGCCATTCTCTCTGCCTTCTCCACCCCTCCCAGCCCCTCCTCTGACTCAGGGTCTCCCAAGGGGCAAACGCGAGGTGGTTGACAGAGTCAGTGCCGGCGGCATCCAGGAGCACCGAATCCCACAGTGACCCTTCCTTACTTTTTCCAGTGACGTCGAAGATGGCATCGCAGTCTGGTGCTAATACGCCTGTAGCGCATCTTGGAGCCTCTCTTCTCACCCTCTGAGACAAAGAAAGAGCAGACCCCAGGCTTGGTGCGGCACGCAGCCCCTGTGTTTAGGAGTATTGTGTTTATTTCTGTGGTGACCATCCTCTTGCAGCAAGGCACGCTGGTTTCCATTTATGCTCCTGATGGAGCCTTCGTTTGAAATAAACGTTTCTTAGTAAAAGCAAAGATAGATCTAATTAAAGAAAAATATTAAAGGATCATCCTGGTGGTGTGTGGATGTGGGGAAATGAAGACACTGGCCTGTGAAAGAATAAAGCTGGGTAAGCGGAACTTCTCTGGGGGTCCAGCGGCTAAGACTCTATGCTCCCAAAATGCAGGGGGCCCGGAACCATCCCTGGTCGGGGAACTAGAACCCATGCTCCTCCGCTAAGAGGTCACATGCTGCAACTAAAGATTCCACGTGCCACAGTGAAGACCCAGCATGGACCCAAATAAATAAACGTTCTTTTTTAAAGCTGGGTAAGTGGTTTGGGAGGTGAGCAAATGAGTGAAGGTGGCCTCAAGGTACAAACTTCTAGGGAACAGATATTAGTAAGTCCTGGAGATGTAACATACAGCATGAGGACTATAGTTAATAGTTCTGTATTGTACATTTTAATGTTACTAGGAGTAGATCCTAAAACTTCTCATCACAAGAATAAAAACTTTGGTAACTACGCACGGGTGATGCTTGTTAACTAAATTTACCGTGGTGATAATTTTGCGATACATAGAGATATCAGCTCATTATGTTAAATACCTAATACAATGTTATGTATCAATGACCTCTCAATAAAAAAACAGAAAGCAGTGAGCAATGGTTGGGAGCCTGGCCTGGGTGAGACAGCACTGGGAAAATCCCAGCTTCATCACTGGCCATCAAGGCCCTTCTCCTGAATCCCTCCTCGGCTTCCTCATCTGTAAAATGGGGAAACAGGCCCCTCTCACAGGGCTCTTGTGCAGAACAATGAGAGAATGTGGGGAAGGCAGGGGCCTGGCATAGAGCAGACAGTCGGTAAATGGCCATGACAGTTATTACCAGTGTTGATGGGGAGAAAACACATCTCTTACCAGCTGGAAGGAGAGATGCTCAGAGGAGAGGAACTTCCACAGTGTGGGGACATAGTCTGAAGGTGTGAACTGTGGAGTCCCAAGGCTGGAAGGAGACCCTGAAGCAATAACTGGGGAGCTGAACAGGGACGTGAGCAGCACAGGGGCAGTGGGGTGCAGGAGCAGGCTCCAGAAGAAGCTGTGGAAGGGACTGCAGGGTTGCTAAGCAACACAACCTGATGCTGGAGTTGGCAGACATGCGAAGGGACCAACATATCGATACAAATGAGCCTCCTCTGTGCTGCTCCAGAAGCACGAACAGAGTGTGCCCATCCCAGCTGCCATCGGAGATGGGATCTGAGGAGGTGAAAAACAAGGAGGAGGCTGTGGCGCGTTGGTGACGGACCCTGCGGAAGCGGGAAGAGCTCGGGGAGATGCAGAGTGCAGAAGAGCTGAGCAGAGGCTGGAGGTGAGAGCGGGCGGGGCCAGGGAGACGACATGGCCGGCGGCCGCGGACTTCCCATAAATGCAAGATGTGGGCACATCCACCAGCCAACACATGAGTTACAGTGTGATTTTACGGTCCTTTAAAGGCAGAATTGCTTTTAAAGGACCAAATGAACTGCTCTGAACAAATTTGCTATGGAAACAACAAGCACAGATAAGGCATGCTTGAGTCCTCAGGCCAAGGGTAAACAGCCACGCCTCTTTCATAAAAAAAAAATTTTTTTCCACTTACCAGACCCAATAAATCTCCCTTTGCCTTGGAAAGTTGGGAATGAATTTCCTCTCACTTAGCAGATGAAAGAATTCTAATTTATGGAAAGCAGAGGTATAATTACTCTCCCATTTTACAGAGAAGGAAACTGGGGCTCTAACTCCTTCTCTTGACTCTGATTTCTGAGGCTGCAGCCTTCATCCTTGTCCCGGACAGTCCTCCTCTGTTCTCTCCCAGCTAATGGAGAGAGAAAAAGATGATGCTTATACTCCAGAGGCTACTTTTGGTGACACGGGAGTCTGGGAAATGTAGTCTCTCTAGGCACCCAGATTCTCTGCTTCTATAAGAAACAAGAGAGAGGGACACTGGAGGACCACCCCCACCCTGCTCCCCATCCGGGCAGATAGGGGACAGATGACTCTCCAGCCGGACACCAGGGTGACCGGGCATCTTGATCACGCTGGCCTGGCCAGGCACTACTGCAGGAGGACGCCATTCAGACCTGGGCAGAATAGGCCTTCTGCAAACAGTGGGCCAGAAGGAGAAAGGTGGGGAGCACGACCCTCAAGAGCTTCATCCCCTTCCTGGGACTCCCGGGGGCCCGGGCCTTTCCTCTGTGCAGCGGGCTCTGTCCTACATCACACACCAGAGATGGGTGCTGAGCTGAGGGGACCTCCCGGGGCAGTAACTCTCCGCATGGGGTTGGAAACTCCACCCTTTGAACGAGGTGCTAATTATAGTTCCATGTGTGCAGTCTGTCACTTGCTAAAAATGGGCTGTCTTGTTTCTGTCTCCACAGGTGCAGCTGAGTTTGGGCAAATAACACCGTTTTTAGCTCTGATGCAAGTAGGTGACTGATCCTAGACTCTGGGAACCAGGTCAGTCTGCAGGGGACTTCTTCCCAGGAGTGTGACCCGTGGCAGCAGGCCAATCAGAAGAGGTTCTGCGACCCCCGCGGGCTCAGCGGGGGATGATGACGTGTGTGGACAGGGCTCCCAGACAGCCCTGCATGTGGAGGCGGCTGCAGAGCTGAGGCATAGGCACTTGGCTGCCGAGGCTGAGAGTCACCCATCATCCAGGCAGGAGGGGGTAGTCAGAGCAGGGCCCTGGGTGGTGGGACCCAAATCCAGCGAGAAGGCCAGGAAACAGGGGTGCTGGAGTGAGACGGGGAGGGGTGACTTGGAGACAATAGAGGTGCAGGGGACAGGGGGAGAGAAGACTGAGGAGTTTCATTCATTCACTCATTCGCTCAACTGAAAATGTTTATGGAGTCCTACTGAGTGCCAGGCTAATGGCAACCCACTCCAGTGTTCTTGCCTGGAGAATCCCAGGGACAGAGAAGCGTGATGGGCTGCCATCTATGGGATCGCACAGAGTTGGACACAACTGAAGCAACTTAGCAGCAACTGCGTGCCAGACTTTCTGCCAGGCACTGGGTTGAAAGAACAGACAGGATCCCTCAACCACTTACTAATTTAATATTCCAGCAGACACTCCAGCTGAGCCAGACTCTGCCCTAGGGATGCAACGGGGAGCAGAGCCCCTTCCCTCCTGGGGGAATGGGATCACGGGGTGGGGGGTCCAATACCCTCCTCCCCAAAAGCAAATGAACAAACATCATGACCAGTGATTTGAGCAGAGGAAAAACTCACTTCCTGGGAGACCAGAGCCCACCAGGTGCCAAGGGGTGGGAACTGGAGAAACAGGCGTGGTCTCTACCATGAGGGACCTTCCTGATCCCCAGGGAAACCCAACGTTGGCTGCAGCCCAAGAGAAGGACCCAGGGCTCCGGGGCTCCGAGTTCCCCTCAGAGGAGCCCCTCCCAGCACCCAAGGGTGGCTCCAGACCATGAAAACTCCCGCACTGGCCCACCCTATGTGCAGCGAACCCCAAGGCCAGAGAGGTCTCAGACAGGATGCAGGCTTAAGAGGGTCTGACTCAGGATGTGTGACTTTGTGAATGGAGGGAGTTTGGGGGGACAGTCATAAACTCCTCAGAATTCCAAGGAGGACTCAGCTCTCCAGCCAGCTTAGACTTGGGGAGCAGCTGCTGGGCTCCGTGTGGTCAGAATGGTTTGCTGGGCTGTGTAGACACACCACGTAGACACGGCACCAGCAGCCTGAGTGTGAAGACGGCAGGATTCCACACAGCTCAGACAGACTTCACCTGAATATCTAATGACCTGGACCCTGGAGATTGTTTTCGTCTTTACTGCTCCAGGACTGAACCTCCGCCGAGCTCCTCCCCACCCCAGCAGGCATTTCTGTGAGGGGGTCAGGGACCAGCCTCAGGAAGCCACTTCAGCCCAGCAGGGGCAGGTGTCCCCCAGACACAGAGCAGGGCTCGGGTTCAGCTGCTCCCTGACCCCAGGGAGGGGCCACTGCTGCCGTCCTCTCTGGCCTCGCATGAGAGCCAAGAAAGCTCTCAATCCAGCAATCACCGGTCAAAGCCCCTCGTTTTCCCCATTGCAGGTGGATCCCAGCGTGTAGCATGAACTGGAGCACAGACCACCCAGGTCGTAAAGACCATCTGGGCCGTAAAGCAACAGGTCCTGCTCATTCTCACCTGGAGGTGGTGGCCTGGAACTCCTGACGATTCTGCAGCCCCGCCCTGCAGGCTCTGGGGGTCAGGGTTTGCCTGTTCTGAGCCAGGAGCAGAGACTGGGAGGTCACAGAAGGGGAGGATGGAGTCTGGAAAGAAGGAAACACTTGGGGAAAGTGTTTCCATTTTGTCTTTTTGGAGGTCAAGTGTTGGAATGCCAAGAAATGTGACCCAAGAAGGTCACAGAGTGAAACAGTTCCTGAGTCTTTTCTGTGCAGAAAGACAGCGCATCCCAACTGCCAGGGTCTAGCCCCGGTGGATCCAGGGTGATTCGAAGGGGAGATGGAGTAGGCGAGGAAAAACTTATTTATTTAGAAATATAAAGAGAGATTAGGAAAAAATAGTGTAGTAGGAAAATTAGTGGAGAAAAGAGACTGATATTCCTTGGTTTACGTGGAAAGCTAATAAAGTCTCAAGACAAGAAACTTGCACCGTCTACGTTGGGCCACAGGCGCCCGCTTGAATAATGGAGGGTGCCCCGCCTTAGGCTCCCTCTCGCGCGGGTCTTAGAAGCCCAGGCAAGTCAAGTAAGTAGACNACTGATATTCCTTGGTTTACGTGGAAAGCTAATAAAGTCTCAAGACAAGAAACTTGCACCGTCTACGTTGGGCCACAGGCGCCCGCTTGAATAATGGAGGGTGCCCCGCCTTAGGCTCCCTCTCGCGCGGGTCTTAGAAGCCCAGGCAAGTCAAGTAAGTAGACTCAGTGAGCCTCCACATTCCAAGGGATCAGCCTGAAAAGGAGAGGGAGGAAGAGGGAGAAAGAGAGAGTCGAGGGGAGGCCAAGCTTGTGCAAAAATCCCCCTAACTTTATTTTTTAAAGGTGTTTATATACCCTAAGTTTTACATAATGGAAGATACAGAGTCTTGCAGGGGCAGCAGTCCTGACCCTTTCTGTATATCTTTTTGTATACAAAAGGTCTCAGGTGATTTACAT
>SJYA01009334.1:0-15082 GCA_006410615.1 Neotragus moschatus
TGCCCCGGCTTTCAAGCCCACGCGAAAAGGTGCCCAAGGAGGGGCACTTTCCGATATTCAAGTGGCGCCGGCGACCCAACGTAGATGGTGCAAATTCCTTGTCTTGGAATTTTATTGGCATCCCACGTAAAGCAAGTTATTCAGCCTCTTTTTTCTTCTTCTCTTCTAATATCTTCTACTATTTTCTGGCTGCATTCCCATCTGGCTTGGGGGTCCTCACCAAGCCTACTAATTCTGCCTGGGCTTCTAGGATCAGACCAGAGGGGCCTCAGTGCCTCCTCTCCCTCGGGAGAATGGAAAGACGCCTGTGGCCTACATAGGTGGTGATTGGGATTCCACGTAAGCCAAGTTACTCAGCCTCTTCTCTCTGCTAATTTTCTAATCCCTCTAAATAAGTGTTTCCTAGGACGCCGACTCTGTCTCCACCTTTGCATCACCCTGGACCCACCGGGGCTGGACCCCGGCATGGGCCTGCCTATTTTTATACATGATTTTATTGCAATATGCTGCTGCTGCTGCTGAGTCGCTTCAGTCGTGTCCGACTCTGTGCGACCCCAGAGACGGCAGCCCACCAGGCTCCCCCGTCCCTGGGATTCTCCAGGCAAGAACACTGGAGTGGGCTGCCATTTCCTTCTCCAGTGCATGAAAGTGAAGTTGCTCAGTCGTGTCCGACTTTTAGCGACCCCATGGACTGCAGCCCACCAGGCTCCTCCGACCATGGGATTTTCCAGGCAAGAGGACTGGAGTGGGGGGCCATTGCCTGCTCCATAGCCAGCTCATTTGTTCACATGTTACCAAACCTGCTTTGTTAATGCAGTCAAAACTGAATGCTTGCAACAGAGACTGTAAGGCCCACAGAGCGGAAAATATTTACCATCTGCTTCTTTAGAGAAAAACCTGGCAGATCTCTTATCTAGAGCCAGGATTCTCAATCCTGGGCAGACATTAAAATCACCTGGAGCAACTTTTAAAAATATGCTAAGGCCCAGGCTTCCTCCTCACAGAGTGACTTAATCGGTCAGGGGAGAGGCGTGGGCATTGATTGTTTTTTCAAAAGTTCCCAGGATATAATTTTATTTTTGCACCTTATTTGACATTGCTCCATTGAGTTAATAGCTTCCCCCCTTTTTTCTGTTTTTTTAATTATCAAAGATTGTAATTGTACAATATTGAGAAGCATAGGACAAAATACAATTAGTGGAGGGCAATTATATCTGCAAATTATGTTGTATTAGCCTGGTGATTGTTGGGAAATAAAAGTCATAACAGACCTTAAAAAAAAAAAAAAAAAAAGCTCCCAGGAGATGCTCTGTGCAGTCAGGCTTGATTGCTATGCTCTTTCAGATCAATTCCAGACTCGAGCTCAGTTTAAAAGGCCTTTCGTGACCAGACCTGCTTCTCCAGGCTCATCGTCCCACACCCACGCCCGTTTCCTCTGCTTCATTATACAGGAGGCACCAGGCCCGCACTTGTCTGTCTTTCTGCCTGGAATGTCCCTCCTTCCTGTCTGCCCCTCGAACGCTGAATCACCCTGGGAGTCTGCGGTGGGGGATGGTCTGCTCCAGGAAGCCACCCAGACTCTTGCCTAGTCCATCACGCTAGAAGGCCTGTCCCCGCTGGCCGTCTCCCCTGTGACGGAGGGGCTGTGCCTTCATCTGACGTTTCAGACCAAGAGGTCAATAAACATTCCCTGAATTAATTGCCTTAAAATTTGAAAAACCTAAGTTCGAATGCCCCAAATCCAGCTCCACAAATGTAAGTTCTCTGTGTCAAGAACAAGCTGGGTGTACTTATTAGAAACGCACGTGTGTGTGCTCAGCCATGTAGGACTCTTTGCCACCCCGTTGACTGTGCCCACCAGGCTCCTCTGTCCATGGGATTCTCCAGGCAAGAGCACTGGAGTGGGCTGCCATCTCCTTCTCCAGGGGACCTTCCCGACCCAGCGACCAAATCTCTGTCTCCTGTGCCTCCCGCATTGCAGGTGGATTCCTTACCGCTTGAGCCATCTGGGAAGACCCTTATTAGAAATAGACTGCATAATTGCCAAATTCTCTTCGTCACTAAGTGTCCCAAACCCAGTAGCCTAAAGTTTAAGGATCTGGAGCTGTAAGACCTGTCTTGATCCTTGGATGAGTCCCTGAAGGACAAACAGAGAGAGATACCTAATTCTTCATTTGAGAAAATTAAACTCTAGTTTTCTTTCCAGTTGGTGTTTTGTTTCCTAAATGGATTGGATTTATGGGTTTCTAGCCGAGGTTATTTTGCATGCTGTGGACATTTCCAATTAGATTTACTTCCTTTCTGATTATGAATTCGAACAGACAGCTTGTCCTTTTCCTGCCTCCCCCTTGATTAGTTTCTGTCAAGATCCTGAGATGCCAGCCAGGGGCCCCCATGCCGATCTAAATACATTGTGATTTTCACGGGAGGGAGGGATAGGATAAACTAAAGATTAATTCCACCTGCTACTTCAAATCACACGGCGGTTGTTCCAAGTTTTCATTTCCAAAAGATTAAAAACAATTCTGCTGAGCTAATTGGCAGACACGTTTTCTCTCTTGGTGATGATATGTGGATATTAAAATGTAGAACTGATCAATTTGTGGCTTTAAATAGAGGAAAGAAAGACCTTGGTCAGTGATCTTAAATTTTAAAATATGAATGCACCTATCTATATCAGGAAGGTGAAGGCAGCAGAAGCTTCTAGAATGCTTAGCCATAAACAAATCCTGAGAGCGTGAGTCATCTTCAGCATCTACAGAAAATATTTATTAAGCACCTACCAGATGGCTGTGTTACACTGGAGAAGTTTTTAAACGAGCATTGAATGGTCCTTGCTCCGCGGCTGATGCACACAGACGCCGAGCACCAGTTGTCAGGGATCTCCTTGCGGATAAAAGATATGGATGTGCTCTCGATCTAATTCCAAGTTCCTAAATCAGCTTCTTTGCAGACGTCTCCTGGCAGTCCACCTTGCATCTGGCCAGCTATCAAACTTAGACTTCCACAATGAGAATAGTATGTCTATTAGTTTCCTGTGACTGCTGTTACAAATTATCACAAACTTTGTGGCTTAAAACCACGGACATTTGGACTTCCCTGGTGGTCTAGTGGTTAAGACTCTGCCTGGTGCAATGCAGGAGACCTGGATTCAGTCCTTGGTTTGGGAAGATCCCCTGGAGAAGAGAATGGCTACCCACTCCAGTATTCTTGCCTGGAGAATTCCATGGGCAGAGGAGCCTGGTGGGCTACAGTCTGTGAGGTCGTGAAGAGTAAGACACAACTGAGCCACTAACTCTTTTCACTCGCGGTGTAGAGGGTGCTGGTTTGACCCTTGGTTGGGGAATTAAGATCCCACATTCTCAGGAGCAACTAAGCCCACACATGGCAACTGCTGAGCCCCAGGGCCACCACTAGAGAGTCCCTGGCTGTAATGAAGCATCTTGCATGATGCAACAAAGATCCTGTGTGCCCCAGCTAAGACCCAGTATAGCCAAATAAATGATAAATAAGTGAATATTTTTTAAAAGACACAGAAATTTATTCTCTCACAGTTTTGGAGGCCAGAGGTCCAAAATCAGTATCACTGAGCCAAAATCAGCGTGTCGATACGGCTGGCTCCTTCTGGACCCCTCAGGGGAGAAGCCACCATCCTCCGCCTCTTCCAGCCTCTCGTGGCGCCAGCGTCCCTTGGCTTGTGGTCATGTCACTCCGACCTCTGTCTCTCTGGTTGCCTCTTCTCCTCGGGTCAAATCTCCCTCCTCCTCTTCTCCCTCTTCTAAGGATCCCTGTGATTGCATTTAGGGTCCACCTGGGTAAGCCAAGGTAACCTTCTTGTCTCAGAATCTTTAATATAAACACATCTGCAGATCCCTTAGACAGCTGGGAGAGCCAACCAGTCCATCCTAAAGGAAATCAACCCTGAATATTCCTTGGAAGGACTGATGCTGAAGCTCCAATACTTTGACTACCTGATGCAAAGAGCTGACTCATTGGAAAAGACCCTGATGCTGGAAAAGATTGAGGGCAGGAGGAGAAGGGGACAGCGGAGGATGAGATGTCGGGATGGCATCACTGACTCAATGAACATGAGTTTGAGCAGCTCCGGGAGATGGTGAAGGACAGGGAGGCCTGGCGTGCTGCGGTCCATGGGGTCACAAAGAGTCAGACACGACCGAGGCACTGAGCAGCAACAACTTGTTTCCGTATAAGGTAATATTCACAGGTCCCACGAGTTAGAATGAGAGGTCTTTGGGGATCTAGGTTTAAGCCTACCACAACATGGATATTTGAAATCCAGTTAAGCCAGAAATTTCAGTGAAGCCCATTCTGTCGCCCTTTCTGTATTACGAGCTTTTTTTGGTTTCGGCATCTTTTCCGACCCTAGCTTCAGCACCAGTGGAGGGGGTGGCCTTGAATAAAATGCCCTCCAGAATGACAGCCAGATGGGAAAAGAGGCAATGTTCTGAGAATTTAAATCAAGTAGATGGTCAGTCTTCCACTGAGGACCAGAGATCAAAGGCAAGGCTGGGGCCTTGACTGGCTAGCCAAGTGGGGGCCACCTGTGGCCCACCCCCTGTACCAAGCCTTGGTCTTCAGAAGAGAGGATGAGACGTGCAGACAGGAAATAATCCCTCCAAGAGGTACATGATGACGCCAAAGGAGGGGGTGATCAGTCAGAGCAGGAAGTTCAGCAACACAACCATTAGAGTGGGCTGAGAGGGCTGAAGGCCGGGGAGAAGGGGCAAGAAGGGTTAAGAGAGTTTTATAGCGAAAGTAGCTGCTTGGGGAAGGTTTCAAGGATGTGAGGAGGCTGGAGAAAACAGGAAATGAAAAACCCTGCCGGCTGCCCAGGAACCAGAAACCTCCCTCCGTCGTCTCGTTTCCCTGAGGAACAAAGTACAGGAAAATGCAGACGGTATGTGAAACCACTGGGGCCTCAATCTGCTGAGCAGTTTTAATTCCATATAAATCGACTCCCCCTGAAAGGCCTCCCCTGCAGAGAGGGCCGCAAATGGGTCTGCCTGGACTCGATGGAGTGGCCGTAGGTGGGCCTGGGGCATTGCAAGGAAAATGAGTTCCAAGACCTACCTGAGACCACTTGCTTTGCTTTTTATTTTCATCTCAGATAATAAACACACGGTTTTCTATTCTGGAGGGTGGTTGGTTTTGAGAGGACATAATTCTCTGTATCTGTTTACAGCTGTGTTCACAAATACCACTACCCGGGTGGCCTGACACAACAGAAGTTTTTTGTCCCATGGTTCTGGAGACTAGAAGTCCAAAATCAAGGGGTCAGGAGGGTCGGTTCCTTCTAGAGGCTCCAGAGGAGAATCTGCCAGCAGTCCTTGGAGATCCTTGGCTTTTAAACACACGCCTTCCTTCTCTGCCCTAGTCGGTAGGCAGCATTTCTCCCTGGGTGTCTGTGTCTGTGTGTGTGTTTTTTCCATTTTTTTTTTTTAAATTTTTTGGCCACGCCACACGGCACGTGGGATCTTAGTTGCCCAACCAGGGGTCAAACCCGTGCTCCCTGCGATGGAAGCATGGAACCCTAGGCACTGGACCACCAGGGAATTCCCGTACTTCCCTCTTATAAGGACAGGAGTCATTGGATTTGGACCCTCCCTAATGTGAAGAGCCGACTCATTGGGAAAGATCCTGATGCTGGGAAAGATTGAGGGCAGGAGGAGAAGGGGGTGACAGGGGATGAGATGGTTGGATGGCATCGCTGACTCGATTGGACATGAGTTTGAGCAAACTCTGGGAGACAGTGAAGGACAGGGAAGCCTGGCGTGCTACCCATGCGGTCTTAAAGAGTCGGACACGACTGAGCGACTGCCTAACAGTCCAGCACAGCCCTACCGTAACTTGATCACACCCATAAAGATCCTGCTTCCAGCGGTCCCTCTGAGGCGCGCGCCGCAGAACACTACAGTGGGTTACCATTCCCCTGGCTGGCGCCGTTTACACGAGAGACCTGCGGCCACCTCCGGCTGGTGCCGCAGCCCCCGGGAGCCGGGCCCCGAGGTGTGAGCTATTTCAATCAAAGGAAGAAATAGCTCTTCTCCTAAGATGGAATCTGTTGTTTGGGAATGTGGTTGATCAACTTGACACGTTGGCCATGTGGTACCCGATGTAATTAAAATGAAAAGAAGAGGCAAGATGATGTCATTTTCCCGTATTGTGAAACCAAAACAAATGCCTTTTGTGAGACCAAGCTAACAAACTTCTGACGGTGCAAAGAGTAATTCTGTTTGAAGAACTTAACAGTAAGATAGAAGAAGTCCTTTCAAGCTGAGACCCGCAGGTGTACAAAGATCAAAATACATACTGAGGAGGCCTGACCATCTGAATCCCACTCAGTTGAGAAAGCATGGCTGTGAGTTGGATCATCTTCTATCTATGGCCCTTGACTATGTTTGTGGGCCGTATAGGTGGGCACAGTTTGTTTTCTTCCAGCCTATCACCTCGAGGATGTGCCAGGATTTGCCTTACAACACTGCCTTCACGCCCAGTCTTCTGAATCATTATGACCAACAGACGGCTATTTTAACAATGGAGGTTCCCAGACTGTGGTGAGCCGTACCCTCGGCTGGCGGACCTGAGTTTAGCCGGCGATCCTACTGCAGGAGCCTCGGTGGCAGTGCAGAGGGACTATGGCTTTCGGTGTCCCCGAGAGTTGAAAATCGATCCTGATCTTGGCTGTTCCTTTTCGCACATGCATGGCTGTTCACCTCCTTGTCCAAATATGTACTTTAGGAGAGAAGAGCTTTCATTTGCTCGGTATTTCATAGGATTGATTTCAGTCATTTGCCTCTCTGCCACGTTGTTTATTTTTTTAACTTTTTTGATTGATGTGATAAGATTCCGTTATCCTGAAAGACGCATTATAATGTATGCCGTCTGCTACATGACGGTGTCATTAATTTTCTTTACTGGGTTTTTGCTTGAGGACCGAGTCGCCTGCAACGCATCCAGCCCTGCACAGTATAAGGCTTCCACAGTGAGCCAAGGATCTCATAACAAAGCATGTATCATGCTTTTTATGATACTGTATTTTTTTCTACTATGGCTGGCAGTGTTTGGTGGGTGATTCTTACCATCACGTGGTTCTTGGCAGCTGTGCCAAAGTGGGGTAGTGAAGCTATTGAGAAGAAAGTCTTGCTGTTTCATGCCAGTACATGGGGCGTCCCTGGAACGCTGACCATCATCCTTTTAGCGATGAATAATATTGAAGGTGACCAAAAAAAAAAAAAAAGATCCTGTTTCCAAACAGGATCATGGACCACAGTGCCAGGACTTGGGGTTTCAACATATCTTTTTGGAGGACACAATTCAACCTGTAACACTCTCCAAGTGGGGATTCTAATCCAAGCCAAGGGTACCACCAAGTAGCTTGTGAGCCGTGGTGGAGGAAGCTGCAGGCCTGGAGAGAAGCAGCAGGGGAAAATACAACAAGATTACGGGGAGATGGGATCCCGGGAGGGTGGAAACTGAAGAACACTGTGAGCCATGGAGAGACCTACAGGAATAGCTGAGCAGGTGCCTGGTGGGACCAAAGACATAACACGGCTTCAGAGTCTCCCTTCAGTGGCGTTTCTATTGTGTGTTCTGGTCATCTGCTCATTATCTGCTCTTTAAGTTATATATGAAAACATTTATACCAAGTGCCAACACAGAAGAGCATAAACCCTTCTTAGTTTCCAGGTGAAAAGAGGAAAGATGGAAGAAGCTAAGATATTCAGATGGGAGACGTGAAACCACTATTCTAGAACATACACAATAAAGCCAAAGGCAGGAAGTCCCAGATTAGAAAGGAAGGGAATATGGGTCTATAGATATACGTCGATCTCCCCATGTATTTAATAAGGGTCACGTACTCACTACGGGCTTCCTGGGCGGCTCCGTGGTAGAGAATCTGCTGCCAATGCAGGAGAAGCAGCGTTCGATCCCTGCGTCAGGAAGAGCCCCTGGAGAAGGAATGGCAGCCCACTCCAGCATTCTTGCCTGGGAGATCCCACGGACAGAGGAGCCTGGCGGGCTACAGTCTATGCAGTCGCAAAAGACCCACCCACAGCTTAGAGACTAAACAAATTCACCATTTTGCATTAAAATCTAATATTAGAAACTCAGCAAGGAAAACAGGCAGGTGTGGGGGGTGGAGAACCAAAAGCGGTGATAGAACAGAAGGGAAGGGAAAACGGGAAGAAATGTGGCCCAGGGGCCGAGACTCTGAGCCCCCAGTGCCACAGACCCACGTCTGATCCCTGATCAACTAGATCCCACGGGCCACAGCTAAGACTTGGCACAGCCAAATAAACGTTAAAATCAAAATAAGCTATGCCTCATTAAAAATGTAAAGATCATTTTTAAAATAATAATACTCCTTGTTGTAAATTCCATACCTAGCCAACTGATGCTCACAGAATGCTTGCATTAATTTTTGCCAAATTCTCGTTTTCCGTTGCCAATCTATGATTTGCCTATGACACCGATGAGTGTCATCCCCACATAAACGGCGGGTGATATTTCTGTCCATCTTCATGAGTAATACGGATGTGAAACCAGGGAGATATGCCGGAACTTCGCCCATTTGTCCAGGCTGTGAGCCGTGTCTTTGCTGAATGACAGTTTTGGGTGCTATTTATAATGCGAAGGCTATAGACATAAACACAGTTTAAGTTTTCATTTGTAACATTTTCTCCATCAATTTCTGAAGTCTAGACAGTCAACAACACAAGTCCTGACCTGCAGGGATTGCTGACTTGTGCAGTGAGTAAACTTCCACCGCTGACTTCAAGCCCCAAGCCTGCCATCCGTGAGGTTGAGCTTGGAGGTTGACGGGCAGTAGCCCAGCAGTACATTTCCACCGCACAGGCTTGTTCGGGAGTACAGATGACGGGGACTTCCCTGAGGGTCCAGTGGCTAAGACTCCCCACTCCCAGTGCAGGAGGCCTGGGTTTGATCCCCGGTTAGGGAACTAAATCCCACAAGCCGCAACTAAAGGCCCCACATGCCACAGTGAATGACTGAAGATCCTGTGTGCTGCAGCTGAGACCTGGCGCAGCCAAATAAACAACATAAATTAAAAAAAAAAAAATTAAAGAGTACAGGTGATGGCCAGATGCACTACAACCATTAGGAAGCGCTGACTTTTGAGTATTCATCCCTTTTGCCCTTAACATACTCTGCTGCTGCTAAGTCGCTTCAGTCGTGTCCGACTCTGTGCGACCCCATAGACGGCAGCCCACCAGGCTCCCCTGTCCCCGGGATTCTCCAGGCAAGAACACTGGAGTGGGTTACCATTCCCCTTCTCCCTAACACACTCTACTCAACTGTTAATTTACATGATTTAACCCTTAAAATCCCTGTGTTGGACGTTCAGCTTAAACACTCAACCCTGGCTGGAGCATACTGCTGAGCGGAGAAATTAGAACATTTTTAAGCTGCTGCAGATCCTCACACTTTGAGAAGCACAAGGTCTCTACTTCATGGGCGGGAAGACTCATTTAGCAGAGTGACACGGCTTGGCTGGGGCCAAGCACACGGCTGGTTCTCGGCCTCAACGGGACAAGCGCCCAGGTGCCAGGCCTGCCACCCAGCAGTCTGTGGAGCAATGTCTTGTTCCTATAGTGGGGTTCTGTTTACAAGGGAGGGACAGCGAGGAAAGGAACGGGTGGGAAGGTGCAGGCAGACAGAGGTGGAGAGAGAAGGCAGATCCCCGTAAGGAAGGACGATCCTTGAGTTAGAAAGAGGCGAGTGTTAAGAGGAAGACAGTTGACACCACCACGGTCAAGGAAGGAAAGTGGAGAAAGAAATGACTAGTCAGCAGAGATGCCAGAGATCTCTGAGGCTGCAGTTTTCATGTAAGTGATTGAGTGTAGACTGCTGTGGACTGTGGAGTATAAAAGCAAAACAAGAGCTTCCCTGATGGTTAAGAATATCCACCTTGCAATGCAAGAGATACCGGTTCAGTCTCTGGCCTGGGAGGATCCCATGTTGCCTCGCATCAGCTAACCCTGGGGGCTGTAGCTACAAAGGCAGCTCTCTAGAGCCCACAGGCCACAGCTAATGAGGCCTGGGCCTGCGCCCCACGACAGAAGGAGCCCCAAGGTGAGAGGCAACCAGAGAAAGCCCGAGTGCAGCAACAAAAACCCAGGGCGGCCAGAAATAGACAAATAAATAAGACAAAAAATCAGAAGCAGAGGGGCAGAGGGGGGAGATAGAATCAGACTGGGGCCCAGAGGGTGGCAACAGGAAAGCCTTCAAACAGCGATGGCTGGAGTCTGTTGCCTTTAATGGAGAAGGACGCAGGGAAGGACGCACAGAAACCTCATCTCAGAGCCGCGCTCCTGGATCCGCCCCTCCCATAACCACCACCCTCTCCAATCCAGCCTCCTCTGCCAGACTGAGCGTCTGTCTCAGGCTCTAAGACCAAGCTCTCTCCTGTTCCACAGCAGCAAAGACGCCAGTCCCCTACTGCAAAAACAAACACGTCCGCCTGAATTTCAAGCACTCTCTCCCTCCACTTAATTCCTCAGACCCCACCCACTATCAGAGGTTCTGCTGGTGTCGTCTCTGTGCTCTGGATTGGGGATGGAGTTTTAAAACATTACTATGCAACATTTAATATCTTAAAAAGGCACAAAGAAAAAAAAAAAAACAAGAAACACCTGTGTGGCAGTCGCCTAGCTTAAAAAACACAGCTTGACCCTGATGGATCCCCAATGACATCCCTACCCTCACCATTCCCACTGCAGGGCAACCTCTAACCGAATTTGGAGGTTATCATTCTCATGCATTTCTTTCCATTTGTACCAGGTACGGATGTCCCCCAAAGCAGTGGAGCACCTTAACTTGCATTTTTGAAACTTTACCTACTATATATATATATATATATATATATATTCTTCCACGACTTTTTCCCTTGATGTTATTTTTGCATATTCTCTTCATATCAATACATGTGTTTCTGCTTCATTCTTTTTGCTGATGTCTATTTTTGGTCTGTTTCTCTGGTTGCTGTTTATTTGGGGCAGGAATTGAAAATGCAGGCTTGGGAATCAGATGACCTGGTTCCAGATCCTACCTGCATCACTATTTTGGCAAGATGCTTTGCATCTTTGTGGCTCACTTATAAGACAGAAGTGAAAATAATGCCCTCCTCACGGGTGGGAAAGGGCAGTAGGACTAAACAAGAGACAGCTCTTACACTGGGCTGGGAGCAGCACTCGCCATGTAAACAAACTCTCTAAATACTGGCTTGCGCTGTTTTTCCATCCGCATGACTGTCAGGAAAACCACGCTGAGAGCAAAGGTCAGAACCACGTTCCGTGCTCGAAAATCTCAGACAACACGTCAAAGCAACGACGTCAAGGGCGTTGGGGGTGCCCTGGAACGGAACTCAGTTACCACACCAGGTTATAGTATTCATCTATTAAGTGATGGTCCTCTACCCCATTTATATACATCAGTCAGGTCTTTCTTGGACCGTTCGACTTGGGACACTTCTATAACTAAAAAAAAAAAATAAGGTTTCAATTTTCACGTGCCTGCAGACGGAACATCGAAGGCACTTGACTAGAGTAACGCACGAGCCAAAGCACTGACAAGGCTGTGACTAACGATGGCAACACCTCCCTCCATCATATCGCCAGGACGCATCGCACCCTTCTGGACTTTCCGGGCCAGCTTATTTGGCCTGTGTTTGTCAGAATGTTCCCTGTCAATATCACCAAGTATTACAGAAAAACATAATTAATTCCAAAATAAAACTTGCAGATGGTTATTGAATCCTTTGGATTCATATTACCCTATCATTTCATTAACTACAAGAACATATCATTTGAAGTAATTGTTTCAAGCCATGTGCTGTTCTGAATTACTCAATATGAGATCAAAACTTTTGTTTATCTTTATAATGTATATTATATTCCTAATTAGATTTCCCAATACTAAGTAAGTTATTCATGTGTTAAATGGAAATGCAAATTGCTGTGAGAATGGTTCTGGCTTTGGAAAAAGTGAGTTTTTACATTTTTCCTCCTTAGTGGTTCACATCAGCATCAAGAAGGAATCATTCTCCTGGAGAGGTTATCCCCTGAAAATGAATCTGATTTCTTGCCAGTTTCTGGCAGGCGATGTATATGTCCCTTTAGCTGTGAAAATAACTCTGGAAAACTAACAAAAAATAAAATTACTGCAACCTGCTGTCCATCCATATCGCATGCAAAGAGGTCCGGCTACAATCAAACTTATTATATACAATCTGAGCCAACACGTTCACCAAAATACTCCTCAGAACTTACCATCAAACATATAATGGGCAGACCTGTTTCCTAAATAGTGAAGCAATTCTTTATCGAATGCAGACTAAATGTCTAGAGAAAGAAATAAACCAAGGTATCTCATACAGTGGTGAAATGTTATCAACTTCAAAAATAGTAAACAGCATCATGCAATTTACAAATAATCTTCCTCTCATTGAGGAACTGGTCCTCATGAGATTCCTTCTGGCTGGAATTAATACCACCCTCTCTAGTGCCCTCTGCAGTTAAAATTCCTTCTTGATTCCTGGTGCAAATTGTAAACTGAGCATCTCTCCTCTTTCCTGTTTGGTCCTGGGTTTTTAATTCTCAAGAGCTTTTCTAGGATGTTCCAAGTCCAAACCTGTCTGCCCCGTGTTCAGCTACCCAACAGGCCAGGAAAAACCTACTTACTTCTTAGAGCATACTCTTTGGGCTCCACTGAATTCAGGTCAGAAAGGAACTCTTCAACGTCCTGCCTGCACTTCAGAGAAACATTTCTTGCAGGAAAAACAAAAGGCAATTGAAAAGAGAGCAGACAAAGCAGTAAAGTCAGGGCCATCTTCTGTGAAGACCTTAGCCTGCCAGGGCAAAATTTCCCTCCTAGACAGAATCTTGCATTTATAAAGCACCAGACTACAACGTGTTGGGGGGAAATGTGACATTCTCGCACCTTAATGTGCAGAGACAAGCTGTGTCTCCTCCGCCACCTGCAAAGCGGCCGCATTGAACAAACCACGGAAATCGATTTGTGTATGACTTGTTATTGCCGGGTAAAATCACCCTGTGGATGTGGGGGCTGCTGACCACCTGGCTTTCTTTAGTTATGCAGATTAACATTTCCAGTTAATAGGGACCAGCCTAGACTTTCTCGCGTTAGATGCCTTGTGTACATCTCTGGGTTTAACAAATAAACAAATGGAGGAAGTGAGGTGGCAGGGTGGGGTTTTTATCCAAGAACAAGTGTGAATCCAATCTATAGAAAGTTCAGGAAATGCTAAGCAAAGAAGGGCTTCTGCGTCATCATCTGGGCATTTTCTGCATCTGTTAACATGTTTGCCGGATTTGAAAGCCACAAGTGGGAGTGATGAACCTCCCCACGGAAACATCCGGTACTGCGGTAGGACAAATAAACACCCACTTCATCCCAGGGGGCTTAGGGTGCACATCCGATGAAGCCAACGATGCTGGAGAAAGACCATGGTGACTGCGTTCATCGGCCTTAAAGCATGAAATGTGTACATCTGGATTTCTCATGGTTACAGATACTTTCTCTCTAGCAAGTCTGTCCTTAAATAATAACCTCTCTAAGCGAAAGTCAGTCAGTCGTGTCCANATGCTGGAGAAAGACCATGGTGACTGCGTTCATCGGCCTTAAAGCATGAAATGTGTACATCTGGATTTCTCATGGTTACAGATACTTTCTCTCTAGCAAGTCTGTCCTTAAATAATAACCTCTCTAAGCGAAAGTCAGTCAGTCGTGTCCAGCTCTTGGTGACCCCCCGGACGGTAGCCAGCCAGACTCCTCTGTCCATGGGATCCTCCAGGCAAGAATACTGGAGTGGGTAGGAATTCCCTCCTCCAGGGGATCTTCCCAACCCAGGGATCGAACCTGGGTCTCCTGCATTGTCAGACAGGCTCCCTACCACTAGCACCACCTGGGAAGCCATCTGACCTGTAGTAGACGCTTAATAAACAGTGGCTATTGTGGTGATTTATTATTATTCTGTTATGGTTATTGATCTAAAGAAAAAAGATTCAGGAGCAGAAGCAGTTAAAGTGATACAGGGTGAATAGTTCCTTGCAAAAAAATAGATCATTAGCTCCAAGTTACAAAAGGACAGTTTTGAGACAGTGAAGAGTTTTCTCGTCAAAACTACCCAAAGATGAACTGGGCTCTTCCCAACAGTAGAGAGGTCTCTGCCCTTGGAGGTATCCAAATATAGACTGAGCGCTAGATGAGAGTGTTATCGACGAGATTCATTCATCAAATGGTCTTTTTAAAAATCACCTTTAAGGTCTTCCCTGACCTTGAAACCCTCTGAGTCTACCTTCAAAATTATTTCCTGCTGTGAAAACACTGGCTGTTACTAGGCACCCGGGAGACTGTTCTGAAATTGAAGCAGAAGCTGAAATGTCAGTGCAAACCATGAAGGAGAACACCCAATCTGGAACTGCACGGAGGAAGCGACAACTTGGACTGAAAAATGGACCTAATTTGGCACCAGAAACCACAGCTGAAGCTGTTCCCTTTCCCTATCTGTAAATGCATAAAAGCGTACAATCAGCCTGCCTCAGCTGTTTCCAAGTATTACATCAGCGCTCTTGAATGATAAACATTCGTGTTAAAGGTCTCAATTCCATGTATGTCTCCTGTGCTTAACACTTTCAGTGTTAAAAAATAAATAAATAAAAGGCAAAGAAGGGGAGGGTTGAAAATACCGGAGTTTTAGGTAATTTGGATATTTAAGAAAAATTAAGCAGAAAAATCTCTCAAGCCTGGATTTATTTCCACATCAGTTGTTGACATTGTATAGTCCTTGAAAATATGAAATTACCTTTTAGAATTCAGTGTAAAGTGTTCCACCTTTTGTCAATAGAGGGGGAAATCTAATGAGCAGAATACATATCCACATTTTAATCAGTAATAAAAACCACCTAAATCATCTTTTAAAATTCCACATAAATAAAAAAAAGAGAGAATCTTACTTTTCAAGACCTTTAGAATGTTTTCTCCAACTCTTTTTTTTTATCATTTAAACTTTTTTTTTTTTTTT
>SJYA01009336.1:0-15082 GCA_006410615.1 Neotragus moschatus
GAGGAGAAGGGGACAACAGAGAATGAGATAGTTGGATGGCATCACTGACTCAATGGACATGAGTTTGGGTAGAGTCAGGGAGTTGGTGATGGATGGGGAGTCCATGGGGGTCACAACTCAGTTGGACATGACTGAGCGACTGAACTGAACAGAATTCTCAGACATTGCTGTCAGATAAGTTGTATTATTTCCATTTCACAGTTAATTTAGCAGAAGAGTAAACAGGCTTATAGCTTAACAAGATAGGAAAAGACTTCATTCCCAGAAGGCAAATAAAGTTATGTTTTTCTCTGCTGGTACTAAGTGAGAAAGTAGACCGGCTGGGATTGGAATACAGTCAGACTGATTCCCATCTGGGTCTGCTGAACCATTATAATGGCTCAAACCATTTTGAAACCTTGTGGCCTTTAATATCTCTTAATACTAGATCTATTAATATACAGTATCTTGTTTTATATAGTTTTAAATGTTTAGTAATAAAAATACCTGTTATTAAGTGAATGGCTACTATATGTCACCTGGGGAAGGGAATGGCAACCCACTCCAGTATTCTTGCCTGGAGAATCCCATGGACAGAGGAGAGCCTGGTAGGCTACAGTGGGCCACAAAGAGTCAGACACAACTGAAGGACTTTCACTCACACTCACTGCTATATGTCAAGCATTATGTGTTCACTATCTTCAATCTCCACAATAATCCATCAAGGCATTATAATCAATATTTTACAGAAGTGGCAACTTAGACTCAGAAGTGTTCAGGAACTTGCCATAGTTACATAATTACGAAGAGATTTGAGCTCAGCTCTGTTTACTCATGAATAAACAGTCTGTATCATTTTTCTAGTAAGCTATCATGCAAATTTAGCTATATTACATTTAGGGTATCATGTTTTGCAAATGATTTCATGAGTTCCATGAATTCTACTAACACCTTATCAAGTCTGAGAAACAGTTTTAACTATGGACACAGTTTTAATTATGGACACATAGTTAGTAAGTGAAAGTTGTTCAGTCATGTCTGACTCTTTGTGACCCCATGGACTATACAGTCCCATGGGATTCTCCAGGCAGAATACTGGTGTGGGTAGCCTTTCCCTTCTCCAGGGGATCTTCCAAATCCAGGCTTCGAACCCAGGTGTCCCATACTGCAGGCGGATTCTTTACCAGCGGAGTCACAAGGGAAGCCCAAGAACACTGGAGTGGGTAGCCTATCCCTTCTCCAGTGGATCTTCCCAACCCAAAAATCGAACAGGGGTCTCCTAATAACTGGAATAGTATTTTTGAAATTTTAGTTACATAGGAATCATATGTAACTAGATCATATGGTCTGAGACCTTGACCGAAATATGCTAACTCAAATTTCCAAAGGTGAGTCTCAGAAATGAGATCTCTGAAGGAACGGGGTGATATTAATTGAGTTTCAAAAGGACTATGTTTTGAGGAACATCATCAGAAACAGGGCTAGTTAGGAACTCTTTGGAGAAGGCAATGGCACCCCACTCCAGTACTCTTGCCTAGAAAATCCCATGGACGGAGGAGCCTGGTGGGCTGCAGTCCATGGGGTCGCTAAGAGTCAGACACGACTGAGTGACTTCACTTTCACTTTTCCTTTTCATGCATTGGAGAAGGCAATGGCAACCCACTCCAGTGTTCTTGCCTGGAGAATCCCAGGGACGGGGGAGCCTGGTGGGCTGCCGTCTGTGGGGTCGCACAGAGTCGGACACGACTGAAGTGACTTAGCAGCAGCAGCAGCAGCAGCAGGGACTCTTGGCACCACAGATCTCTGGTTGAAGTGTTACTGTACTTGCATTGTCAGCACCATACCATTAATCTTAAGTATTATTTCAGATCTTCTCTCATTAATTTAAGCTAACAGAAAGCTGACACTTAGCTTAAGAATTGTGAGGCAGTGTGCACTCTGCCTCCTGTTCTGGCATATATTATTCCCCACTGTCTGCACTTCTTCTAATTAAGCTCTCAGCAGACTACATGGTAGGCCTTGTGTTTAACAGGAAGTGATGTACAGGAGGGAAAGAGTCTCATGGTGCAGTGAAAATGAGAGACGCGACTTCAAATCCTGCTTGCACCTCTGAGTTTTGGCTCCCTCCTGTGTAAAACTGGGTTGGCAGAGCCTCCTTCACAATGTTGTCAGATAAGGTGGTGGCTGGTATATAGGCAGTCTTTCCCTGACTGATAGTTGTCATCCGTGCATGATTTACCCCTACAATTGTAGAGGAAGATCATAGAAATATTAAAAATGTGTAAAAAAGGGGGGAAATCTCATTTTCCGGGAATGTTCAGTTAGAGACAGGCAAGATTAAACATGTTTAAATCTTTGAGTCTTCATGAAGGATAGCATTCCTTTTATTTCGACCCATCCTAAAGCTGACTCAACTTGGGCATTTATATTTGGTAAGTATTTCACAACTATCTCTTCCTTATTCATTATTTCCTGGCAGACTTGGTCAGTATGCCTTACTGTTTTATTTTATGTGGCTAGATTGTCAGTTTAATTGTATTCTCATGAGAGAACCTGAGCTAGATTGACCCAGCTAAGCCTCTATGAAACTCTTAATCCCCTGAATCTGTGACACAAAGTTTGTAAACCACTAAGTTTTGGGTAATGTGTTATACAGCAATAGATAGCTAATACCACGAGGCAAAGAGAATACCTCTATCTTGTTTCAACCACTAACTGACATTTTATGCTTTATGTCACTTAACAGGCAAATCTAACACTGAGTCCCTCTCTTCTCCTGCTAACCTGAAGAAATATCTTTCAAGGTACTATTTTTGGGTCCCAGAAGCTGAGAACTGCAGGAGACCAAAGAGAGCATCTTGTCCCTTCGTTTTATAGCTAAAAGTAACAGCTAATATTTAGTGTTTCCTATGCTGGGCCCTCTGTTCCACACAACATGTAACTCTCAGGATGTCCTGGGAGGTATAGCATTTCACCGCGTTTTACAGGTGAAGAAACTGGGTCCACATTACTACGCATTTTGCCTTTACATCCTCTCTATTGTTAAAGAATACTTTCAGTTCAGTTACAAGCATATGTCAATGTTTTATTACAGTCTTGCACATAAGGGGAAAAGTCTGGAGTCATCCGAAGAATCATCCTGGCAGAGACGTTTTAGGAAAATATTACATATTACAGGTAAATTAGTGGTAAAGAAAACAGTGATTGATTAACAGTCAGTTAATTATTTTTTAAAGTATTCATCTACTTGGCTGCATCTGTGCTTAGTGGCAGCACATGGAATCTTTGTTATATCCTGTGAGATCTTTTGTTTCAACATATAGGGCTCTCTATTATGTTGTGGCACGCAGGCTCCAGAGTTTATTGGTTCAGTAGTGTGGCGCAAGAGATGGAATTAGATCTCAGGACAATGTTTTATGAATTACCAAGTTGTTCCCCCTAAACCCAATCAATTAATGAGAATCAAGCGTGTATGTTTTGTTAAGTCACTCAATTACATTCAACTCTTTGCGACCCCATGGGCTGCAGCATGCCAGGCTTCCCTGTCCTTTAACTCTAGAGTTTGCTAAAATTCACATCCATTGAGTTGATGATGCCATCCAACCATCACATCCTCTGTCTCTGTCACCCCTCCTCCTGCCTCCAATCTTTCTCAGCATCAGAGTCTTCCAGTGAGTCGGCTCTTCACATCGAGTGGCCAGCATACTAGAGCTTCAGCATCAGTCCTTCCAGTGGCTATTCAGGGTTGATTTCCTTTAGGATTGACTGGTTTGATCTCCTTGCTGTCCAAGGGACTCTCAAGAGTCTTCTCCAGCCCCACAGTTTGAAAGCATCAATTCTTTGGTGTTCAGCCTTCTTTGTGGTCCAACTCTCACATCCGTCCATGACTACTGGAAAGGAGGTGTGTATGACAGCCCTATTTCCTTTTGTTGATATAACACTTGCCATCCATATGGGCTTCCCTGGTGGATCAGATGGTAAAGAATCTGCAATGCAGGAGACCCAGGTTCAATCCCTGGGTCAGGAAGTTCCCTGGAGAAGGGAATGGCTACCCACTCCAGTTTTCTTCCCGGGAGAATTCCATGGACAAAGGAGCCTGGTAGGCTACCATCCATCCGTGGGGTCACAAAGAGTCGGACACGACTGAGTGGCTAACACTTTCAGGACTTTCATATACCTTTTAGCATTTAAAAAATTTCTGAGTTGTCTTATATACCTGGGAATATTTTTTGTACTATATTTTGGGTTTATGAGGAAGGAAACTGAACTGATACTTCTCTAAACACTCACCTCTGCCTGAGTAGGCAGAGATTAAGCAATCACCTGCCAGATGTCATCACTGCAACAAATGCAAGCCTGACAATTTACAGGAAGCTTATCATTCCTTTCCATTCCAGAAACTGGTTATACTTTCCCTCACTACATGTTGAAAACAGCTGAAGCAAGTTGTCCATGATACTAGTCACCACCTTTCCCTTGGGCCATATACACTGCACCATCCTGCAAGTCAGCTCATAATAGAGTCTTTGATTGGAGTTGGTGTTGACTTGGCAATATCAAGAATAGGTAAGTGACACACAGGTATGTCTAGGAAATGGAAGGCTCTTATTTCTCTGGAAATTTTGTGAAGAAACATTATGGACCACTATGCACATCTTATCTCCATATTTCTACTGATGCTGAAAGTTTGGTTTCTCTGTGCACTGGTGCTGAATTGAATCTTGGAGACAGAGTTTTGGGTGAAGTAGAAAAGTAGCTTTATTGCTTTGCCAGGTAAAGGGGGACAAGTAGGCTAATGCCCTCAAAACTGTATGTCCCAACTTGGGGAACATAGTGAGAAGTTTTAATAATAATTATTCAAAGTGGGCATGATCAGCTTGTGCACATCTTTCTAATAAGTTGGTAGTGAGGTTATCAGGAGTCAGTATCATCAAGCTTCAGGTCCAGCTGGGGTTTACATGCTTATGGCAACATTCCATTGACAATTGTTAACTTCTCCCACATGGAAGCGGTTACAGTATTTGCAAAATAGCTGAAAGGTATTGTTGTGCATGAGGCTTCCATAGTGGCTCAGTGGTAAAGAATCCTCCTGCCAGTGCAGGAGACATACGTCTGATCCCTGGGTTAGGAAGATTCCCTGGTAAAGGAAATGACAACCCACTCCAATAATCTTGCCTGGGAAATCCCATGGACAGAGGAGCCTGTCAGACTACAGGCCATGGGGTCGCAAAAGAGTTGGATGTGATTTAGCACCTAAACAGAAACATCGTTTTATTCCTTGATTGGGAAACAGGACCTCGCCCCAAGGCTGCTCCTGATTGTTCGTTTCTCCTGGCCTCATATCCTCTCCCTTCCCCGGTTAGCAACTGTTTGAATTTGCTCTTTGGAACTCAGGGACGGTCATGGTGGATAAATGAAGGCTATTTCCTATCAACAAAGAAATAGAAAACATGAAAGGCCTTGTGCCTAGAAGCCCCATGGGGCCCTGCACAGTATCACTACTGGAGCAAACTATAGTCTTAGCATTATCTAAACTATGTCTTTTCCAAAGATGATCTAAGGAACTGAGCTACTCTAGAGTTAGACACTTATGTAGTTTGTGGTGTGGCCTATATTCTTCCTTGTCACCTTTGGCTCCTGTTCAAAGGTTGATAGCACCTGTTAAGCGTTTCATGTGTTGACGTAAACTGATGACAGAACTGTTTTTCAGTGTGAGGTTAAGTGCAGGTTCTAGGGTGCGAAAGACAGATTAAATTCCTGATTTCCCACTCGCTACCTCTGTGACCTTAGACAAATAAGAGCTCTAAACGGTTTTTTCCTTTTCCCATCAAGTGGAAAAACTGATAGAACCTTCCATGTGTAGTAGTTGTGAGGATTACACATGACAGTTCTCCTGTGAACCACTTCAGTGCCTGGTACATGTTAAGGCCTCAGTGCATTTGAACCTCCCTCCAGTCTCCCTTCCCATCCCACCCCTCTAGATTGACACAAAGGCCCCGTGTGAGTTTCCTGAGCCATACAGCAAATTCCTCTCAGTATATCTTGAGCATTGTTTTCTTCTGTTTACTTCCACCTATATCTTTTAGCTTTCTTTAACCCTTCCCCCACTCCACGTTTCCTCATCTTTTAATTTCTGTCCTATCTTTTGTGCCTCTTCTCCTCAGCTCTTCTGTTCTCCTGTGCCTTTGTATATGTGAGGGATGAGTAAACCTCCTCTAGGGGAGAGAGCTTCACACCCTGAAAAACAAGGCTAGAGAAAGTAGCACCAGCATTCGGATCTGTTGCCTTCTTCTTTGAGTCGAGAATGTGCTCCAGAAATGCAAACTTGAAGTTTTAGAAATGGACACAGACTCACTGTGAGCACAGAGGGCCACCAGACGGGAAAATGCCCAATGTGGTAGATAACCTCCAACTTCCTAGCAACTAGCTGCACTTTATTTTCATTATTTCCTTCTTTGTTTATCTGTGGCTGTGCTGGGTCTTGGTTGAGGAGCAGGGGCTTTCTCTAGCTGCAGCAAGTGAAGGCTGCCCTCTGGGGCAGCGCAGGCGCTTCTCATTGTGGCCGCTTCTCTTCTTGCAGAGCATGGGCTCTAGGGCACTTGGGCTTCAGTAGTTGGGGCTCCAGGGCTTAGTGGGGCCATGGTATGTGGGATCTTCCCCTACCAAGGATCACAGCCTTGTTCCCTGTATTGGCAGGTAGATTCTTAACCAGTGGATCACCAGGGAAGTCAGGGCAGCCTAACCTTGGTGAAGAGGGTCCTGTGTCTATGTCCTGTAAGAAGGGCCACAATGGCTTGGTGGTCTATGGAAGAGAACTCAGCTAGAACTCACTGGAATGGCTTCCTACTGACAGACAGGGGGAGACCCACGCCAGAGGATGGGACTGTGCGGTAGGAAATGCATGCAAAGGTCTCCGGCACAGGTACAGGAAGCATCTGTATGTCTGGGTGGTAGCGCAGGGCTTCCGAGAAACTGCATAAAGCTCTGCAACGGTGGATCTAAAGCTGATCGATATTAATTAAACCGAAATCTTAAAAAAAACCCTCAAAACCTTAATTTTGTTTTTCAAATACAAAATGTGAAAACAAATTCTTTGCTAAAATTTTGAGGAACAAAAGTAGCTCTCCTCGCCTCTAACCAGTCATAGTCCCACCACCAAAAGCCAGTGCCAACATTTTGATACATAGCATTTCCTTTTATTCCCTTTCGAAGTGTAGTGAAGTCACTCAGTTGTGTCCAACTCTTTGTGACCCCATGGACTGTAGCCCTACCATGGGATTTTTCAGTGTAAGGTTAAGTCCAAGTTAAGACCAGGAGAAACTAACAATCAGGAGCAGCTTTGGGGCAAGGTCCTATTTCTCTACCAAGGGATAAAATGTTGTTTTTGTTTAGGTGCTAAGTCACATCCAACTCTTTTGCACCCCCATGGCCTGTAGTCTGACAGACTCCTCCGACCATGGGATTTTTCAGGCAAGAATACTGGAGTGGGTTGCCATTTCCTTCTCCAATCCCCTTCTAAGGTATTTTAAAATATAGTTGCTGTAAGATTGTTTGTAATATAGTCATTTCTGTATTCTGACATCAAAAGTAAACATGCTCATTCAAAACACTGGAAAGAAGAGAAACATATAAAGGAGGGAGGGAATCATCTGTAACTGTGTCTCTCAGAGGAGACTTAATAAGACTCTGTGCCATTTGTTTGCAATCCTTTTTATAAGCTTGGTGTGCATCATGTACAATTTTGATCATGTCGTTTTCAGTTAACCTTTTATCATACCTACTTCTACAAGGTCGTTAAAAATCCTGTCCCTTCCCTCAAGGAGGATTCCATTCCTACTAGAAAAACAGATGTGGACCCAAGGGCAGTGTAATCAGAGTAGTCAGAGGCAGGGAAGATTAGATTATAGTTTTGGGATAATCATAAATAGAAGGTGAAAAAGCAGAAGCAATGATGGGTTTTATTTTCTTGGGCTACAAAATCACTGCTGATGGAGACTGCAGCCATGAAATTAAAAGTCACTTGCTCCTTAGAAGGAAACCCAGGCCATGTATTAAAAAACAGAGACATCACTTTGCCGACAAAGGTCCATATAGTCAGACGTATGATTTTTCCAACAGTCATGTACGAATGTGAGAGTTGGACCATAAAGAAGGCTGAGTGCCAAAGAATTAATGCCTTCAAACAGTGATGGTGAAGAAGGCTCTTGAGAGTCCCTTGGGCAGAAAAGAGATCAAACCAGTCAACCCTATAGGAAATCAACCCTGGATATTTACTAGAAGGACTGATGCTGAGGTTGGAGCTCTAATACTTTGGCGACCTGACATGAAGAACTGATTCATTGGAAAAGATCTTGATGCTGGGAAAGATTGAGGGCAGGAGAAGAGGGAGGTAGCAGATGAGACGGTTAGATAGCATCACCGACTCAATGGACAAGAATCTGAGCAAACTCTGGGAGATAGAGGACAAAGGAGTCTAGCCTGACACGGTCCATGGGGGTGCAAAGAGCTGGACACAACTGAGCAACTGAGCAACAACAACATAAAATGGCTCTACCTGAAACTAGAACTGTTGCTACTGATTATACACAACCAAACATGTTAGGATATTTAATGATTTAAAATGCTCTTAAATGCATTATTATTGACACATTTTTATAACTATAAGGAAAATAGGTGAACACAGAAAAATATTAAAACTGTACCAATGGGTATGGATATATTTAAAAAAACATTTAATTGTTTCTCATCCTAAGAGCCCTGCTTACAAATTTTTGCTGTCTTATTCTAGAAACACATACTATATTAAAAAAAATCAAAAACAAAGGAGAACATATTTAACAAAATGTTCTCTCCGTTGTTTTTTCCCTCTTAACTTGGAACACCTTGATTTCTTTCCATAGCAGCAAATATAGATGTATCTTATACTTTCTAGAAGGTGCATATTTATTTGTCTATGGAATGAATGTACTATAATTTATCAACTATCCAGTATTCTATTGAGAGACATCCAGTTGTTTCCCATTATTTTTCTCATTGTGCAAAAGCCTTTATTATACCTTTTATGACAAGCTTTTCTTTCTGTAGAGTTAAAGGCTAAATTGTGCTCCCTTCAAATTCATATACTGAAGTCCTAACGCTCAGTATCTCGGTGACTGTATTCTGAGATAGGGCCTTTAAAGAGGTGATTAGTTAAAATGAGGTGGTTAGGGTGGACCCCAGTGCAGTCTTACTGGTGTCCTTATTTGAGAAGGAGATTAGGACGTAGAGCCAGACAAGCAGAGGCACAGAACAAAAGCCATGTGAGGACACGGGCGAAAGTGGCCACTTGCGAGCCAAGGAGAGAGGCCCCGGAAGAGATTAAACCTGCTGACACCTCGATACTGGACTTCCAGAACTGTGAGAAACAAAGTTTCTGTTGTTAAGTCTGTCAGAGTTAGTTTTGACCACCCCAGCAAAAGAATACACACAACCACTCATCTCTATTTAGTAAAAACCAATGGGAAAATAATAATAGTATTTGCTATGCAGGCCTATGTATATTTCATATTCTGAGCTTCATGTGCAAATATAGCATTTCAAGGGAAAATGAAAGAAAAAAAACGAAAAACAAAACATAGCATCAGGCCTCACATTTCAACTCAGTGGCTATTTTTTTTTAAATGCCATCATCCCTGCAAAGAGCTTTACTCCTACATCTATCAACCTAGCCTGCCACATGTGTGTGTGTATGTGTGTGTGCGCCCGCGCACGCTTAGTTGCTTATTTTGACTGTAAGGATCAGCTCTGGTACTGAGTTAGGTTTGGGATTCCAACTGTTGGAGGTTGCTGCTGCTAAGTCACTTTACTCGTGTCCAACTCTGTGCGACCCCATAGACGCCAGCCCACCAGGCTCCTCTGTCCCTGGGATTCTCCAGGCAAGAATACTGGAGTGGGTTGCCATTTCCTTCTCAGTTGTGGTTAGCAAAGGCCTTTCATTGCTTACTTTCACAACTAACGTGCTGCTTGCCGGGAAAACCGCTGTGTCATAAACTCAGTTAAAGACAGTTAAATATAGTTGCCTTAGAATGGACTTTCCCTGACTCGTAACCCTCTCCAGGGCCCTCAAAACCAGGGTTGGAAAATAGTGTTGCTGCCAAACTTGGTTTTCTCTGCCCACCAAATATGAATTAAAAAAAAAAAAAATGGAGACAGAGGTTGGAGGAAATAGAAAGGTGGCTTTCTATTTCTAATCTTCAGCTGGTGGGGTGATGAGGGCGGGGTGCAGGGGGGAGATGTTGGCTTCTCCTGAAGAACTGTGCCCCTGGCCCTTCCACGAGGGGTCTAGAGGCTTATATAAGATGAGGGGGAGGAACAAAGGGGTCAGGATCTTGTACTCTTCTTCCTCTTGTATTGTGTCAATAACAGTCCCAGGCTGGTGTCAGGTAACCCAGGAACTGAGTCTGGCAGTCTGGGAGCACTGTGGCCTTCTTTCTCTAATGCAAAAAGAGAAAAACTAAGAGAAGTGGTTTGTAAAGGGGAGCTCCAGAAACAGGACGTAATTAGCATAGAATTAAATGGTAACAGGTGTGAAATGTAGCTCCTGCAGATTTAGGGGGCAGAAAAGCAGATTTAGTTACAGATTAGAGATTGTTGTTCAGTCACTAAGTCCTGTCCGATTCTTTACAGCACGCCAGGCTTCCCTGTCCATCACCAACTGCCATCTAACCAACTCATCACATACCACCCTCTTCTCCTTTGGCCTTCAATCTTTTCCTAGCATCAGGGTCTTTTCCAATGAGTCGGCTTTTTGAATCATACGGTCAAAGAAACAAAATAAAAACTAGGAGTGATCAGGCCTCCTCACTATCTTTGTTCTTAGGAAAGAAAAAAAAAAAGAAACCAACTCATTCCTCTTTTTTCCTTTTCACTGCAACAGTATCAGTAAAGAGGCCTCATGTCATCAGACACTTAGGTCACCAGGGAATGATTTGGCATTTCTCCCCCGTAGCATGCTGTTTTCAGAGAGAATGAGAGAAGGAAAGGCACTACGCGCTGTGCGTTTCTGCCTCTCTGTTTTCATGCCTTATCTAGTCCCTTGTCACTGTGACTTCTCTGTGCCTCTGTCCTCACATGTAAATGGAGCTCATACAGCCATGAATCCAGTGCTTATGCCCTCATCAAACTCAGATGTTGAAACCCTACTCCTCACATGATGTTATGAGGAGATGGTTGTTAGAATTCCTTCACTTTCATATGTCAGAAGAAATCATAAAGGCATGATTAAGCCAATAACCTTGACCTTAATAGCAGTTCCTGATCTGCTGTAGTTGCAGGAACCCATAAAATTGATGCTAGGCTGATCAATGTCTTCTTTTTAGGGCTAAAGTTTAATGTATATCAATCATGTATTCTGGATATATCTGGTGATTAATTATTACCTTACTCAGCACATGGTGCAAAAGTTAATAGCTTTTTCTGAAGGGAAGAATGACCCATGGGACTTATTACTTTTTTTTTTATTACTTTATTATCTTAAATTCCCTGAAATGACCAGTCCAATTTGGCTGTTACTACTGTTCAGCTAACTACACTGCTTCAAGGTCTAGGTTACGGTGAAACTGTGTGGAATGCCTTTTTTTGTTTGTTAAACACCTATTCCACGTGTCTGGTTCTAGGGGTATACTGCTAAACGACAGACACAAACTGGTATTGTGAAACAAAATATGGTGAGAATCTGCCTGCAACACAGGAGACCAGTGTTCGATCCCTGGGTTGGGAAGAGCCCCTGGAGAAGCAAATGGCAATCCACTCCAATATTCTTTCCTGGAGCATCCCCCGGACAGAGGAGCCTGGCGGGCTACAGTCCGTGGGGTGGCAAAGAGCTGGACACAGCTTAGCAACTAACACAAGAAATGGGGAAATTACAGAATGCTATGAACTTCCCTCATTCCTTCTTTCTTTATTCAACAAAGATTGAGTACTCAGTGTATGTATGACAGGCATTGTCCTAAGTGCTGAGGATAAAACCGTGTGCCTAGTCTCATGGAGCGCATTGCTCTGTGTAACTGGTTGACCTGAGGTCTGGGTCCACATTTTGAGACAACTTGAGTGACCTATCAGAATAGGGTAAAGAAACAGAGGAAAATAAGAAAATGTCTTCTGAGGGATATCAGAAAATATAGACGCAAAGCCGTAGTGAAATAGTAGAGTTTAAGAAGAATGAAGACGGGGCAGAGGATGAGAGAAAATGAAATAGCTATCAAGGACATTCTCTATATTCTACTATACAAGAATTGTTCCCGTTTCTAAGACAGACTATGTACAAGTCATCATCTCTGTATCCCACACAACTAACAGAATGCCTGGCATGGTATCATTGGGCCTAGATCGTATGGCCAGATTCCTCACTTACTGGCAATCATCACTGAGACTTAGTTTTCTGCAGTATACCTCACACAGTTCAGTCACTTCAGTTGTGTCTGACTCTTTGTGACCCTATGGACTGTGGCCTGCCAGGCTCCTCTGTCCATGGGATTTTCCCAGGAAGAATACTGGAGTGGGTTGCCATGCCCTCTTTCAGGGGATCTTCCCGATTCAAGCGTGAAATGCACGTCTCCTGTGGCTTCCGCATTGCAGGTGGATTCTTTATCACTGAGCCACTGGGGAAACCCTACTATGTGCTAGGTACTATTATAAGCAATTCAACTATATGAACTCTCTTAATTATCATAACAATCCTGTGAGGTAGGTATTTGTCTCAGTTGCTCAGACTGTTAAAATACCACAGACAGTGAAAGTCGCTCAGTTGTGTCTGACTTTTTGGGACTCTGCAGACTGTAGCCTGCCTGACTCCTCTGTCCATGGAATCCTCCAGGCAAGAATTCTGGAGTGGGTAGCCTACCCCTTCTCCAAGGGATCTTCCCAACCCAGGAATCGAACCTAGGTCTCCTGCATTGCAGGCAGATTCTTTTACCAGCCGAGCTACTAGGGAAGCTCGTGCATAGGCAGGGTGGCTTAAAAGCAGTTGAAATTTATTTTTCCTAGTTCTGGAGTTTGGAAGTCCAAGATCAGGTGTCAGCATGGCGAGGGCCTGACGGCTGATTTCACACGTCTTCACGTGCAAATGAGCAGAGAAGGGTAGCGAGCTCCTTAGGGACTCATTATTAGGGTTTTACTTTCATGACTTCATCTAATCCTGTTATCTCCCAATGGCCCACCTCATAGCATCACATGAGGAGTAGGGTTTCACATTTGAATTTGAGGGGAGCACAAGCATTGAGTTCATGGCTGTATTAACCCCATTACATATATGAGGAACCTGAGGCACAGAGAAGCTAGGGAAGCTTGCTCAAGGTCACACATGTAGTATCCCTCAAACCAGGAATCCAACTTCAGCGCTCAACTGTGCTCTTAAAAACTGCTCATACTGCCTTTCAATAAGTGGCACATAGTTAGATTAGAAATAAATGAAAGCATTCTTATCCAAAGTTCTTATACTCTTCTACTCCATCATTTATTGAATATTCATCAAACCCCTATGTTATCTTGGAACTCTCATAGTATGGATGTAAGGGCTGAACAGAATACACCTGCTTCTTGCTCTCCTGGAGTTTACAGTCATTAAGCAAATTACATAACAGGGCTTCCCAGAGGGCTCATGGTAAAGAATCCACCTGCCAATTCAGGAGATGCAGGAGACATGGGTTCAATCCCTGGGTCAGAAAGATCCCTTGGAGGAGGAAATGCCAACCCACTGAAATAATCTCGCCTCGGAAATCCCACGGACAAAGAAGCGTGATGGGCTACAGTCCATGGGGGTCACAAAGAGTTGGAGGTGACCGAACAAACACACACCCCCCCCCCCATAACTCCAGGTTTTCAACCTTTCCTGTTTTCTCTCCCATTTCTGTGTGTTCATTAACCCTCCAACCAACCAGCTGTTGACTAAAAAATACAGTCAAAACCTGAAAGTAGAGAGTTATTTTATTTGATGGGACCAGTTAGGACCTAAGCTGGGCAGACAGCATCTCAGTAGCTCAGAGAAAAACGCTCCAAGGAGGCAGAAGGGGGGAATCAGGCTATATACAAGTTTGNCTCCAACCAACCAGCTGTTGACTAAAAAATACAGTCAAAACCTGAAAGTAGAGAGTTATTTTATTTGATGGGACCAGTTAGGACCTAAGCTGGGCAGACAGCATCTCAGTAGCTCAGAGAAAAACGCTCCAAGGAGGCAGAAGGGGGGAATCAGGCTATATACAAGTTTGCAACAAAGGGAGCCAGACAGTCCGAACATCAAAGATTATTGTGATGTAAGAAAAATCAAATAAACAGCGTGCTATGTATGGGAAGATGCCAGCCTCTGGGCACACTGAATTCATATCTCAGCTGTCTGGGGCCCATCCTGTTTCCTCGATCACCTTAAGGAGTGGCAGATAGCTGCTTCTTGCCACTGCCACCCTCCGCCCCAAGAGCAACCCGCCCCCCGACCCCCCCTCCCACCCCAGGGAGTGGGTGGCAGCATCTGTTGGATCACAGACATTGTGTTCCCTTTCGGGCACCCTCATTCACATTGGGATGCCAGAAATCGCTGATGGCCGTAAAACATTTCTTATTTATTGACATGGCAGGCAATATTTTCATTTCACACAGTCCAGGTCTGATCTGGACGAGCAAAACCCATAACAGGGTCTTCCTAGGTCTCCTGGAGGACCGAGGCCAGGATGAGTCGACCTGTCGGGAAGAGACTGACCTTTTTCTTGCCAGGGACCTGGTTGAAGTATTCTTTCTCTCTGAGTCTCAGCTCAAAATGGAGGGATGTGTCCTAAGGTTCTTTCCCCGCAACCGACTTTCTGGCATTATTTACCCTCGAGACTCCCCAGCACCCAGGGCGCCCTTACTGACAACCCTGACCGGGTATTTCTGAGCTTCAAGCGTCTTCCCGCCTTTGACTCCCAGGAAACATTTTCCCTCCCAGGAGTCTTCCTTCACGATTCCACTCGGCCTTCCCGCCCAGCGCCCAGCCCCCAGCCCCGGGCTTCCCCGCCCGCCCTCAAGCTCAGGGGCCGCCATTGTCCGGCCTCGGCCTGCTCTCGGTGTTCCCTGAGTTCTGGAGCTCCCCAGGCCC
>SJYA01009338.1:0-30673 GCA_006410615.1 Neotragus moschatus
CCCAACAATCCTGGCCTCTGTGCTTCCTCTTGGATGCCCCAGGGCCTCTGCACTGGCTGTTTCTTCTGTGTGAATCCTCTTCCCCAGATATCTACACAGCCTACTGTCTCATATAATCTGAGTCTTCCCTCAAATGTTCCCTAATCTGTGTGACAGCTTCTCTGACCACTCTGTATCAAGCGATCCACGAAGGTGCTAATTTTGTTCACTGATATATCCCTGACATATCAAAGACACTCATTTCATGCTTCTGAACTATGAGGAAATGGAGCTAAGGAAGGTTATGTGATCCAAGCTTGGACAACTGGCCTTTCTCTCCTGGGTCTGTGAATCCTGAAGGATGGTGGGGTGGAAACATGTCCCGGAGTGTATCGGTCCCAGCAGTGGGGCCCTGACAGTCTTTGCCTGACACCTGGCCGGTCCTGGATCCATCTTTTTCTCAGCCTGATTCTGCATCAATACCTTCAATTCTGTGAGTTATTCTATCTCCTTCCAATAAATTGTTTCCCCTTTTCAAATTAGCCAGTGTAATTTTCCATTACATGAAACTTAACAGCTCTAACTGACGGGCCATCTCATTTCCCAATTCTTGTTTTCTCCTGTTCTGGGTTCTCCAGACACTCAGTAAAAGTGATACGTGTTCCATGTCACTAGTCAGACTAGTCCCCAGTCAGACTAGTCTTGTCATTGACATTTTATGACTCCCCTAAAATCCCACTATTGTACTAAAAATAATACTGACAGGTTCCCATATTCCTTTATAGCTCAAAAATATAGGTTAACTTCTTATTTTACTGAAAAGAAAATGGAAGCCCAAGAAATGAAGTGGCAGATTGTGTGAAAAGAGAGTTTAGAGTTTAATGCTTGGTTGCTAAAGAAAGAAAACAGATTTCAGAGGGAGAGTGGCCAACTCTGTGCTCAAAAATGCTCATTCTCAGTCCTGGAAAATGCTAGAACAGAGCAGTCAGTTATCATCCTGCACAGTGTCCATTCCTCTTAAACCACAGTTGCTGGACTCTAATGCAACCCCCACCCCACAATAGCCGAAGGCCCCCATTAGAGCGTATGGTTTGCTTTCTGCCCTTTACAAGGTCACGTCTGGCCGTGGAAAATCCTCAAAGATGATGCTCACCTGGCAGGACCACGAGCCAAGCCTGTTCAACTGATCCTGTACAATTCCTCTGACATCACCAGGCTTGTTTTCTTTGGAAGGAGAGCAGTAGGGGTCAGGGAGAAAGAAATGCTGATAAAAGCTCTTTAACATTCTGGCATGAGTGCCCGGGGATAGTGTTTCTCAGCTCTAACTAAACATGCTTGCAGTTTTGTTTGGACATTGGCCATAGGGCCTTAGCCAAAATGAATTTTCAGTCTAAGATAACTGGAAGTTCAGTGTGTGTGCACGCTTAGTTGCACAGTTATGTCCTACTCTTTGTGACCCCATGGACTGTAGCCCAGCAGGCTCCTCTGTCCATGGGGATTCTCCAGGCAAGAATACTGGAGTGGGTTGCCATGCCCTCCTCCAGGGGATCTTCCAGACCCAAGGATCAAACCCGGGTTTCCCACATTTCAGGTGCATTCTTTACCATCTAGCCACCAGGGAAGCCCATGAATACTGGGGTGGGTAGCCATTCCCCTCTTCAGGGGATCTTCCCAACCCAGGAATTAAACCGGGGTCTCTCGCAATGCAGGCAGATTCTTTACCAGCTGAGCTACCCGGGAAACCCAGAAGTTTAGAAGTTATCTTAATCGAATGACAAACAGTTGATCAGCACCCTGGACAGTGTTCTCCAGGAGCCCAAGGAGGGTTGGGCTACAACCTAAAACCAACTCCAGGACACGGGGTCCTCCGAGCTACAGGGAAGAGCCCAGTTGTGCCATCTTAGTGCCTGTCCCCAAGATATCCTCAGGATACCAGGAGGAAAAACAGACACGTGAACACAAACCAAAAACATCTGTAGCAGCTCTGTAAATACCGGGCTGCCTAGAGGGATAAGAGCAAAGTAAAGATAGCAGAGCTTTCTGGAAAAAGAGACATAATCAGGATTTTGAAGGAAGGGAGGGACTTGATGTGATAGAGAGAAAAGTATACAAGGCAGGAGGGTGTAGATAAAGACGAACAAGACAAGTCTGACAAACTGATTTCCATCAATACATCTGAAGCGTTCCCCAGCACACCAGGAAATACCATTTCTGAAAAAAATGTCCCACCCTGTCTTCTTCAAATTATATTCAAATATATTCTTCAAACAGTCTCAAAATCAACTCTCTGATAAAGCCCTTCTCATTCTCTTTTTCTAAAAATGAAAAATGTACCTTCTAACAATGATGACTATATTTAGACCTGATGAAATGTTAGCCATGGCTATGAGACCTGCGGTTCCTTTCCTGATTACCCAACTCTATTGTTACTGGGTGCATTTTTCCTTCCTTTTTTTCCTAGATCCTCAGTCCTACACTCTGCCAGAACTGTTCTCTTCTGGAAAGCTTTTAGCATTTGACTTACCGGCTGCCAATGTCTTATTTCTTTGCCCTTTGTTATTTACCTGTTAGGATTTAATTAGGCGAATTAGAAATCTCCCTTTCTCCCTCCTTTGAGAAAAAGTCTCTGATTAAATTTTATGATTAGAAAGAATTTTTCCTTATTCAAAAGCCTTTTGAGGAACTAAACTCAGACTAATTAGAGCCAGAACACACTCAGCACTTCTCTTTCATATAGTAATGACAGGCGGTGAGCAGAGGGAGAGAGGTATGAAGAACATTCCGGCAACAATGGACAAGACAGAAGCAGCAAAGTGTCGTCAGGCAAAGCCAGTTCCAGAAGCTCAGACATGGGAAAGGCAAGCTGTCCTGAAACCAAAACTGAGGCAATACCGTCAATCACCCCGAATCAGAGTGATCAAGGTATCTGCTTTCTCCCCATAAAAATCAAGTCTCTAAAGAGACTAAATACTTTCCACCTGAGGGGACCCATGCTCATTTAAATCGGTCCATTTGGGGCTTTGATCACATGTCACTGCTGCTGCTAGGGCCCTTCAAATGGCTGGGATGCAAACAGGAGAGCTTTCTGAATCTTATCATCAATGACTCAACAACCATGAAGATATAAAAAATAACAGAATCTTGCCAAATTTCCTCTTCATTTTGGTTTCTGTAAACATAGAGCCTACCAACAATGGGACGAATGAATTCATATTACTAAGTCAAAACATGGTACATACATGTTCCATATAAATGGTGCAAGAAAATCCCAAAGGCAAGAAGGGACCAGGCCTGATTCCTTCCTAGTGGGCTTGTTCCTCAGGCCTTCTGCTCACACAGGTTGGATGATCGAAGGGAGGAGGAAGGACAAGGGAGATGCGGCAGCTTTAAAAGATGGGGTCGGGCAGAAGCAAAGACTCAGGCCATCTTCCTTCCTGGGGCTTCAGACCCTGGGTGTTGACACTAAGCTACACCTGAGCAATTGTTCTGCTCAAGCCTTGCTGCTGGGAAGCAGGCATGAGGAGGCTGAAGGCTCAAGAGCTGAATGGAAGGCCCTCAGAGACAGCCCTGCCTCAGACTTTCTCTCGGGGGTGGTCCTAGAACCACCCCCGAGAGAAACAGGTCTCAATCTGTTTGATCTTAACAAAGGAATGCAGGAACAGAGGATGAGCAGTTAAACTACGGGGCAGATAAAGCAGAGTCCTAGTCCCTCCTCAAGGGATATACATAGTAATAGACTCTCGAGTTCTGTAGGAACTAAGGCCCCCGCCCAAGTGAAGGGTGGAATGATGCTGCTGACCCAACTGACTCCAATCAACTGAGACTTGGATTCTGTGGACCTCTGCCCCAGTCCTATGCTGAGTCCTCTGCTCAAGCCCCTTCATGATCATGCATGTTCAGCTCAGTTCAGTCACTCAGTCGTGTCCGACTCTTAGTGACCCCATGGACTTCAACACACCAGGCTTCCCTGTCCATCACCAACTCCTGGAGCCCACTCAAACTCATGTCCATTGCTTCAGTGATGCCATCCAACCATCTCATCCTCTGTCATCCCCTTCTCCTCCTGCCTTCAACCTTTCCCAGCATCAGGGTCTTTTCCAATGAGTCAGTTCTTCGCATCACGTACCATAGCTTAAAACTTCCCCAGTTTTGCTGTCTGAGAAGACACTGCTTTGGGAACAACCCTTGGTGTTCTTGTTACTTTCTGCAAGTAATAAATCCTTCTCCCAGTCTTTGGCTTGGTTGCGTCTTTTGGCTTGACATCCATGAAGAGACAGACATGAAACAGGAGGGAAGGGGGCAGGGCACAACCTTTAAAAGAATGACAGCCCTTGGGGACAGTATAACATAAACTGGTTAGAACAAACTAGGTCTGAGATTTGACTTCCAGTAGACTGTGAGCTTCATCATATGCTCATTATAACACTTCAGCCTACTAAGTGGCACACTCACTGGGACCGTGTCGTTGCTTCAAGGTCAACTGTAACAAGCCAAAATGTTGCCCAGTTCCTGAAAATCCGTGCCCCTTATTCAAAATAGTTGGACTGATCCTCTCACTCATTAGCCTATGGAATTACTGAGCCCATAAAAAGTAACCGTTTTTCTAGTCTGGTCTCAATTTCCAAGATGACCCCATAGCCTGGGACTGCTCTTGCCTTTTGAGACAGCCTGCATTCTTTCTATGGAATGTGTCTCTCTCTAAATAAATCCACTTCTTGCCTAACACTATGCCTCGCATTGAATGCCTTCTGAGCTGAGATATAAAGAACCTGAGCCTCACTAAGCCTTGACACTGGGTGAATGATTCTAATTATAAGACCATTGGTTCAAGTTCCAGTCTGGGTTTTGGTGGGGTTCAAGTCCCAGCCCATGGTTTTAAGTCCCAATCTGAGGTGTGTGGTTTCTAGTCCAATTTTCAGGCAACAAACTGAGTGTACAGCCAAAGTTCTGTGTGCCAGAGACTGGCCTTAGGTAGCAAGTGGCAAGAGTCAACCTCCCACCGACCTAAAAGGACAGCCCAAGCACCTGGGGACCTCTGCAGTGAGGGTCTACATTAAGTAACTGGAAATCAATGTGGAAGCGTTCTAAAGAACTACGTAAAAAAAACTGTTGGGGGTGGGCAAAAAAGCACAGCTAGGATTAAAAGGATTCCTGGCAGGCAAGATTTTATTTAATTTGCCTGAAGCAAACTGATTACTGATGGTACTCCCATAACTCCTGGAAGGAAGACAACTCAGTGAGCTGCCAGAGGCTGAGTTAGGAAGTCACCCGCCAGAGGCCAGAGCAAGAAGGAAGCGCAATGCGTGGATGCAGGCCTCCTCAGAAGCACCGAGTTAGGGCGCAGGAAGATGGAGAGAACAAATCAATGGAGAAAAAGACAGTGGAGCTGAGCTGGGTCGCCATGAACTCTGAAGGAATTAATCTACTTCTGGGAATTGAGCTGGAACAAAGATTATTTCTGAGAATTCGGCTGGAGTAGATCTTGGCAAAAGGAGACCACTGACTCAAAGTAACCTTTGAAGGGAGTTGTTACAAAAGGATGCCCTTCATTTGGCCAGAAGTCCTAACGCCCTAGTCCCCATGGTTGTATCTCTAAGTTCCCGGGCAAATGAGTTGTATTCTAGCAGATGTGAAGTGAGATTTCTGATCTGAGAGTCCCAAACCCTCCACTTCCTAAGGGCTTGAGGAGGCAACACCCAGACTCCCATATCACTCAGATTTCTCCTTTCCTAGCATGCAGCAATGCCTGCGGGATGGGGCTGAATTTGAGGAAGGGCGTTGTGTTTCAGGTCTTAGTTGGTTTCTGCTGCCTCAGGCACTTTCCCAGTAAAGGACAGTAAATAAAGATCCTCACCAGGCCCCTCACACCCCATCCTCCCAACTCTCACCTGTGGACACAGTCATGAGACACCGTCTGGAGGCTGATCGCTCCTGGACCGGATTTAATGACCTGTGGGAGCCTGATACAGAGTGGGAGGAAGAAGGATGTGCCCAAGGGATTCAGGTTATGGAAACAGATCAATGAAGCTCAGTTCACGGTGTGTATGTGTGTCTGGTTGTCTGTGTCTTTAGGGGTGGAGGATATACAGAAATACTTCAAAAGCTTTGTTGATGGCACTTATTTGTGGGTCCCGAAAATGTACTGCAGCAGGAAAGAAAGAAAGAAGACAAAGATTCAAAAGCACTGAGAAGAAATTAAGGATCAAGGAAGGGAGCCTCTGCTATATGTTTCATGTGATTAAGAGATGACTTCGCAAAAGATGAAGCAGAAAAGCGGACTTCTGGCCAAAGCGAGGGGCGTGGGGAATAATGAGATGAGAGCCTGGGGTTGGGGGCTTGATACAGCCCCTGCTGTTTCCTCTAGGTGGCAGGGAAGGCAGTGTAATCAGTTTCCCTCCAATTGTCCAGAGACTTCTAATTAAGCAATAAAAGTCAACCAGAGTACCCCAGGAAGTGCCCTGGGAGAGGCTCTTGGGAGAGATGGTGGGATCCAGGCAGCAGCAGCCCTCCCTGGAGGGTCAGCCTGCCTCGTGGAAAGCCTTTGGGGCTCAGGTCTTTAGACAGCCCTTCCACTGGGGTGCAAAGAAACACTCCCACTCACTGTCTCTACCTGGGCAGTCCCAGGGCAGAGGGACTGGGGCTGCCCGAAGGCCTGAGTAGGCCGGACAGCCTGGGGGTGCTGGTTACAACCAGGGCAGTGGGACTGAGAACCCTTGAAGNTGGAGGGTCAGCCTGCCTCGTGGAAAGCCTTTGGGGCTCAGGGCTTTAGACAGCCCTTCCACTGGGGTACAAAGAAACACTCCCACTCACTGTCTCTACCTGGGCAGTCCCAGGGCAGAGGGACTGGGGCTGCCCGCAGGCCTGAGTAGGCCGGACAGCCTGGGGGTGCTGGTTACAACCAGGGCAGTGGGACTGAGAACCCTTGAAGCTTCCCAGGAAGCCAGGCTGACGGTGCGGGAGTGAGGAGTCAGAAGTCCAACACAAGCACCTGCTTTCAGGTGTAAGGACAGGGGCTGATGGAGCTTCTGGCCTGCCCGTCAGGAGAGACTGTCATACTTAGGCCAGCAGTCTGCTGGTAAGCAGCCCAAACCTCAGAAAAGCAGGATCAGCCTCAGAGTTGGAAGAAACCCTACTTCTTCACCCTGAAGAGCTTGAGCGCCTGCTATGTGCCGGGGCTGTGAGCAGAGCTGCCCCAGGGATCTCACTCTGCACAGCCCGGGCAGTGAACCAGCTGGGACTGGGAGCTTCCCCCTCTCCCTGTGGGCAGGGCTGCACTTAAGCTCAGCTTCCCAGGGGCTGGGGCTTCTGCTCTGTTGAAGTAGCAGGGTCTACAGCTTCTCCTGGGCCCTAGGGCTCTCCAGGTACGGGGCAGCTAGCTTTCCCTTTTATGTGTTATGTTGGTTGCTCAGTCATGTCCAACATTTTGCGACCCTACGGACTGTAGCCCACCAGGTTTTTCTGTTCATAAGGATTTTCCAGGCAAGAATACTGGAGTGGGTTACCATTCCCTTCTCTAAGGAATCTTCCCGACCCAGGGATCGAACCCAGGTCTCCTGCACTGCAGGTGGATGCTCTACCATCTGAGCCACCAGGGAAGCTTTCCCAGCCTACTCCTGTAATCCATTAGCTCCCTGGCCTGCCTCTGCCAAGGCCCTTCTATGGCCCTTCATTACCAGCTTGCTCTCTCCCTTGCTGTATAAGAGGGAAGATGCTCAAGGGAATGGGGTCCCTCCACTGGAATGAGCACCCAGAATGCCCCCTCACCTCTCTCTGAGATGTCTCACTTCTTTCATGGACCTTCAGCCCATGTAAGGCTGTCCCTTAACCCATGCCGTGTGACATTGAAGAACTGGTCCCAGACCCCAAGACAATGGTTCTTCAGATTTAGGGGCATTAGGATCGCTACAGGAATTAACATTATATGGGTTTCTGGGCCTGGTTCTGGAGATTCTATGTCAATGATCGAGTGTGGGGCCAAGAACTTGCCTTTGCAACCAGGGACCATACCTTGGGAACCACTCCCTAGTGCCTGAGGGACCCAGCCTGCAACACACAGGTACCATTAATTACCGGGGATACAGCAGGGGGCAAAACATCTCTCAGAAGCAAGTCTCAAACAAAGATTGTACATTTAAAATTATACACTGCTTAGGGCTGTGAAGGGAAAAAAGAGTGCTCTGAGTAAAAGCTGATGGGAAAACTAACTTGGATTGGGAGCACGAGGGTCAGGGGACGTCTCTTGGAAGAAATGCTTTAGGCGTGCATTGCAGGTGCGTGCTCAGTTGTGTCTGACTCCTTGTGGCCCCATGGACTGTAGCCTGACAGGTTCCTCTGTCCATGGGATTTTCCAGGCAAGAATACCAGAGTGGGTTGCCATTCCCTTCTCCAAGGAATCTTCTTGACCCAGGGATCGAACCCAGGTCACTCATGTCTTCTGCACGGCAGGCGGATTCTTTACCACTGAGGCTCTGAGGCAAAGCCCAATGGGTGCATTGTATCCCCTCAATTTCCTGGGGCAGCCAAGTTATAAATATTCCCCACTTTAAAAAAATATGGAAATTCTGTATTCGGCATATTCAAGCTCTATTTTCAGATGTCCATTTGTTCCCCAAAGTAGCTGAAAAGACCTTTGCTATGTAGGCTGGTTGAGAAACTATGGTCACCAGACTGAAAAGTCATCTACCCAGAATAATGAGATGCAAAGCAGAGATGCCAGAGCGTGCCTTGGCTCTGCTCCAGAGCAGAGTTGCTTTCACTCTGCCAAGGGGCCACAGCTGCAAGGAGGCCAGGCCCTGGGGTGATGTACTGTATGTAAGGTACAGGAGGCCAGCAGGACCCGCCACGCCAGGCTCCTGAGTCCAGCCGGCCTCTAAGGAAGGAGTGGGAGGGTGGGTATTTCGGTTTTTTTATTCTATGATCTCCACTACTTAATTCGCCAAAAGCAAAACAAAAGCACCGCACTCAATGTGTCTCACCAACAGCCACTTTGAAAAGATCAGGAGAAAGAAATCCTTGGTTAACGGAGGAGTTACTGAGTGACTGTTATGTACAGATACATATAATCCCCAAAACATAATCCTCGCCCTTGAAATCCTTAAGATTTGTTTTAGAAACAGTGCTTAGCACAGGGCTGCATACTAGGAAGAAACTCAGTACTGGGAAATGGTAATAAAAAGGACCAACAATAATAAAATGTTACGGTATTATATAAATTATATAACCATAATCATCACTGTACCAAAACACATTGCTCCCCTGGGAGGGGAGTTCCCCGGGGCCAAGATCAGCAAGCACAGGGCCTTCCAGTGGAGACTCAAGCCCTCGCACCGGAGACCCTCCTGGCCCGTCCACGAGTGCTAAGCCACAGTCAGGTCCGACTCTGCAATCCCATGGACCGTAGCCCACTGGGCTCCTCTGTCCATGGGATTCTTCAGGCAAGAATATTGGAGTGGGTGCTGTGCCTTGTTCCAGATGGTCTTCCCCACCCAGGGACTGAACTCATGTCTGTTACACCTACCTGACTCTGGCCCCTGAGGGACCACCTATCTTCACCATCTGAGCCCTGGGTGACAACCATGAGTGTGTTTCTAACAGGAGCTCTCTCTCTTCACCCCAGGGATCAGCATCCTCAGGCCTCTCAACAGCCTCAGCCGCTTGGGGAAGAACAGTGGACTCCCAGGTACAGGCCTGGGAAGACACAGATTTCCCGTCCTTCCGCCTCTGCATGTGTCAACCAGGGCTGCCTACAGTCCTGCCATTCCAGCGTGATCCTCAAGTGTTGACAGCTGGCTACACAGGCATCACCACCGGGGCACTTGTTAGGAATGTAACTCTGACCCCTCCCTGAATCTGACCGGCTGAATCACAATCTGCACCTTAACAAGATCAGAGCTGACTTATGTGCACACTGAAGACTGAGAGACTCTAGTTTACAAACCAGGTTGGGGAAGAAATAGCTTTCCTCAGCCGTCTGTCAGTGCAACGTTCTCAAGGGCCCTTGTACGAGGGAGAAGCAAGGCTGCTCAGCCCCCCTCTACAGACCCATATGGTTGGGTGGGCTAGTGGGAAGGACTTGGGATTTGGAGTTGGAAGATCTGAGTTCCAGTTCTAGTTTTGCCATATAGGCATTACCAACTTGATGGACATGAGTTTGAGCAAGCTCTGGGAGGTGGTGATGGACAGGAAGCCTGGCGTGCTGCAGCGCATGGGGTTGCAAAGAGTCGGACATGACCTAGTGACTGAACTGAACTGAACCCACCTTTCACTCCTCTGAGCCTCAGGTTTTGCATATGGAAAAATAGGAGAAATAATAGCATCAACCTCACAAAGTTATCTCAAGGATCAGATGAGATAAAATATATGAAAGTGAAGCGGGCATAGACATTCAAAGGGCGTGTGCACTCCCACACACAGATGTGCACACGTGATCGAGCTTGAAGCAGAAGGTAACCCTGTCCATTGCTTCAGCAGACTCAACTGCATCCCCGAGCAGCAACAAGCAGGTCCTGGCGAGCTCATCTGGGTCACAGAGGGGGAAAACCAGACACAGCTTTGGGCCTGGTGGAAACCGAGCCAGGGACACGGTTCAGGGTTTGAACCTCTCCTCCTCAATCTCCAGTTTTGTAAGCCAAGTCAGGGGAAAGGAATCTGGTCTTCTAATTGGACTTTAAAATCTCTTAAGCTGTAGGGAGTGGCCTTTTTGTCCCATTCACAGCCAGGTCAGGATAGGATTATGGGGAATCAAAGGATACAGATGAGAATTACAAGTCAGGCAGGGGCAGGTGAGGGGGATGTGCCGAGATGGTAGAGGCCTTCTGCCCATGCTGCCTGGCTTAGGACATTGTATCCATGCTCTCCAGAGCAGAGAGGGTAGGCAGATACCCCTAGAACCCANGCTGTAGGGAGTGGCCTTTTTGTCCCATTCACAGCCAGGCCAGGATGGGATTATGGGGAATCAAAGGATACAGATGAGAATTACAAGTCAGGGAGGGGCAGGTGAGGGGGATGTGCCAAGATGGTAGAGGCCTTCTGCCCACGCTGCCTGGCTTAGGACATTGTATCCATGCTCTCCAGAGCAGAGAGGGTAGGCAGATACCCCTAGAACCCAAATTCGATAAGGCTGATGAAAGTATTAGCGTTCACCTAACACTCTCATTTTACAATGAACAACATCAAGGTTAACAACTTGGCCTAGTGGAAATACATGGGGTAGAACCCAGGTCCCGACAACAGTCCAGGGCACAAGGTACTTTCCTCAAGATGCCCTGCTCCACTGAGTCACTCAGGGGCCCCAAGAGCGATGATGGGGCGTGGTGGTGATAAGCTGGCAGGGAGGAGTTTCCTGAGGAGAGGAGGAGGAGAGGATGGAGGAGGCATCTCTGAATTGTGGCTCCAGAGAGGGGAGGGTTCCGTGTGGGATCCAACCCTCCCAGGCCCTCTTTGATGTGATAAAGGCAGGAAATTGGGAGCTGGGAGAAAGGACGGGTTGTCTGGGAGGGACAGCTACTTGGATTAGGTTAGGATTTGGGCTACGGTGGAACAGAAGAGACAGCAGGCTGCGGAGCTGGTGGAAAGTCCACAGTCACATTTAGGAGACTGCGTTTGGGGGAAGCCTTGAGAAGGCTGGGCATGGCCAGAAAGATCCCCTCCTGCATGTGAGGAAAGCAGTTTTAGTGGCTCTATGACAAAGAGGGAACCACTATGGCTCAGCTGGTAAGGAACTTGCCTGCTAATGCAGGAGACAGGGGTTCGAAAATTAGCAGACACTGAGTGCCAGGCGCTAAGTGAAGAAATGCAAGGAATGAAAATACAGGACCCCCACATCCAGAGGAAAAATTACATATACATTTCATTATTCTACACGAAACTATGAGTGATAGCTTCTTCAAAAGACAAACAGAATAGCAGAGAAAGACAAATGAGAGGAGAGAGAGATTCTAGCTGGAAGTGGACTGAGAAGGGGGAAAGAGTCTGAGCTTGGCTCGAGGCTGGCTGGGGTTTGAAGGCAGGCGGTGAGGTAGGGTGAAGGACAGCTCGAGAGAGAGGACACAAAGTAAACCCTTGGCAGGAGGTGTAGCTGTGGAGGTGGGCGGAGGGCAACAGCCAGAAGGGACAGTTTGTGCTGCAGCTGGAATATGGGCTTAGGGGAGACCCCTGGGCCTGGACTTTATTCTGAGGCTGCAAGGACCCATCAAAGGTTCAGAACAAGAAAGTGATAGAGATCAGAGCTACATAACCAACAAAGTGTTGGTTATCTGCAGAGAAGGGGAGTCCATTACCCACTTAGGTCTTTTACTTACCGCCTCTCTTCACCTCTCCCAGCAGGAAGCTCTCTCTTATGTCTGACACAAAGCTCTTCCCTGTGATCTCGATGCTTCCTGCGCCTTGTGAATCTCTATGTCAGAGAATTTCACAGGATTCAAAGGAGACATCACTCAAGAGAAAGCAAAGGAAAAAATGATATTCTACCCGGAGATTCAAAGGATTAACCAAATAACTTGGGCTTTATCCCAAGAACCATCCAGGAGAAGAAGCATAACTCACACGAGACTATTACTTATGGGAAAAAAACAATCTTGTGCTGGAAAGGTGCTCAGAGAGAGAAGAAGGGAGAGGAGGAAAGGGGAGCAGAGAGGAAGATGAAGGAGGATGAAGAGCAGAAAGAGGAAGAAGAGAAGGCAGACGAGGAAGAGGAAAGGGAGGCGTGGAGAGGGAAGCTGCACCCATCCTCCTGCCAATATATCCAAGTGCTAAATCCTAACACTTGTGAACGTGACCTTATTTGGAAATAGGGCCTTGGTGTATGTAATTAATTTAAGGACCTCGAGATGTGACCATCCTGGATTTAAGGCCCCACATTCAATGACTGGCATCTTTACAAGCAAGACGAGAGGGAGGTTTGAGGTGCAGAGGCAGAGGGCAAAGGCCACACAGAGGCAGAGATGGACGTTAGGTCTCCACCAGCCAGGAACGCCAGGAGCCATCCAAAGCTGGAAGGAAGGATTGTCCCCCAGAGCGGTCAGAGGGTGCAGGGCCCTGCTGACATGCTTTCGGACCTTGGGTCACTAGAAGTTGTGAGGGAATAAATTCCTGCTATTTTAAGTCACCCGGAGTGTGGTCATCTGTATAAGAGCTGCAGCAGGAAACTAACACACTTGGGGATCCCCCATGTGGGTGTGCGTGTGGAGATGGGGGGAGTCACAGTGTACCACCCTCAAGATGCTTCTGGTCTGATGGCATGCTTTACCCTGGGAAAGTCCAACCAACGAGGGAAATCTGAGTCTGCCAGGCCATGCAGGACGTGTGTGAATAACTGAAAAAGAGACTCAGAGTGGAATCGAGTGAACAACAAGTGGAACTTGGGGTCCGAATGCCTCTGACAGCCTAAGGAAGTGGAGGCTAGGCTTCCATGGGGCAGGCCTTGGGCTTGCTGTCCAGTATGTGCCCTGGACACATGCTTCCCTCTGTCTCAATGGAGGAGGGTCTTTTGTTTCCTGAAGCCGTAGGATCATAAACAACCCATAGAAACCCAGTGGGGGGGGGTGGTGGTTGTAGGCATGAATTATTTGTAACTGTCATGGAAGGCCCCTGCCTAGAAGGCCCTACACTCAGAGTGCATTACATGCACGGTGGTTCCTAGCCTCCCCGGGCTCTTTGCCTCACCTATTCATAGCCTACGAGGGATCTGGGGCTCAAGCAAATGGCCCTAAATGAGGACATTTACCCTCCATAAAGTACACACGTAGATGAATAACCACTGACCACCATATGGCATGTGACAGGGTTTCTGAGCTTGCGGATGACAGGTTAGACTTTAATGCAAAGGAAGAAAAAACAAACACTTCCCTAGCCAAGCCAAGCAGACCCAGCTAGTGAAGAAACAAGATGCTTGGGGTGATCGGATGCCGGGAACGGGTGCTGGATGACCCAGCTCTCTTCTCCCTGGCGGTCTCCTTTAGGACTAATCATTGACAGGATGCATGTACAGGGAAGCCTGCAGACTTCCAGCCGAGGCTGTGAGAAGGGTGTGCGTGCCCACATGCAGACAGAGCCTGGCTCCGCAGAAGGAGATGGTGACAAAGGGGCAGCGGCTTGCACTCTGGCCCCTCCATGGGCCCTGCACACAGGAACGGTAGCAGAGGGGGGAGGAGGGAGCACGGGGCACAGGGGGCGTCGCCTCTGCAGGGGAGGCTGTGCAACAGCCGTGCGACGGCAGCTGAGTTGGGGCTGGGGGACGTGGAGTGACTGAAGGGACCGATTACAGATTCCGAGGTGTTTTGTCTCATTACGTGACCACATAATGAGAAGCTGCCGCCAACACCAGTCAACAAGCCTTGAGCCGAAAGCACCCCGTTTCAGGTTCTAACCTGAGAGGAACGTCAGGGCGGAATTAGGAGGTGCTCAAACAGAAAGCCCTGAAAACCCTGGCGGCTTCCCAGCTGCCCTGACACGCAGTGAGACACACCAGCGAAACAAAACCGCTCTGCTGCTGGATTCCTCTGGCCTTGAGGCGGAAGGATGGGAAAATTGAATTTGGCATGCCCACTCTGGCCTGGGTTTTTCCTTCCAGCCCAGCTCACAGTTTGGGGTGAGCAAAGGCATCTGCCTCCCTGCGCGAGAGCTCAGCAGGGCGAGGACCAGGTTCCTCTCTTCGATAAATCCACTTGCCAAACCTGCTCCTGAAAAGTCACGGGCAGGCTTGGCCTTTACTTCTCACTCCCCTCTTTTCCCTCAGTTCAGGCCTTGCTCCACACCCTCGCTGTCCTAGGGCAGAAGAAAGCAACTTCCACTTGGAGCAAACTTTCTGGAGTCTTCCCAAGTCAAGTGAAAAATCAAGCAGAGAGGATGTCAGAGAAAGCGGCCTGCCTCAAACCCCACCCCCACCCCGAGCCTTACATAATCATTTCATCATCTCACTTATGAAATCAAGATAAATCAAATTCCTGTGGCTAAGTTCCTCCAAGTGCTTGAGAACGGGCCTTTAGGGAAGGAAAGGTCGGCGATTTACTGCATGGCCTGCTGCTAGCTAGAGCTCCGCGTGGTACACTTTGTCAGGAGTCTCGGAATTGTTCTAATTGAGATATAATCGACACGTGCCATTCAGGTGTACAGTGTGATGATTCCATATTTGTATACACTGCAGAACGGTCACCACCATTAGTCCAGTCAACATCTGTCACCAAGGATTTTAGTTATTTTATGCCATTTCCTAACTCTGCATGCCTTTTCTTCTTTTTCCATGTCCTTTTCCCATCCTCCCATCATCTACCGTACAATCTGACTTGGGCCTTCTCCCTCTTTGAGTCTCTGGGACCAGCTTCGCTTCTCTGAGCATCCAGTTGGTTACAGAGTACATGGGTAGATGCACTATTACACATCGCCAACAGGGGGCGCCAAACGTATGATGTGCTCCAGCAAAAGGAGTGCAGGCTTTTCCCTGAGACAATACAACCAAGTGTCCTCTTTTAAAAATTCATACCCTGTGAACCAGAAGCTATTTTCATGTCTGGCTTAAGTATTGGTGAGGAGCGTGCTGGGAAATGCAGCAAAATGCAGGGGCTATCTGCAAATAGATCTCCGAGGAAAAAGGCACCATCCTTGGCATGCTGCTGGTAGCAAGGAGGTTTTTAAAAATAAAGTCTACCACAGAAAATATGCAGGCTCTTGCTGCTATAGGCAGCTCAGGGACAGTCAGGCGGATGTAAAAGCCTGGAAAGTAAAAGGTTTGAGGAATTGCTGGGTCCCTGCAACACTGCTGGGTACAGAAGAGACAGCCAGCTCACTCTGGCCCAAAGAGAGCATCATCTCCTAGTCCATGAAGTGAGTAAAAGTGAGTGTTAGTTGCTCAGTTGTGTCCAACTCTTTGCAACCCCATGGGGTGTGTAGCCCACCAGGCTCCTCTGTCCATGGAATTCTCCAGGCCAGAATACTGGAGTAGTTAACCATTTCCTTCTCTGGGGGCTCTTCCTGACCCAGGGATCAAACCTTGGTCTTCTGCACTGCAGGCAGATTCTTTACTGTCTGGGCCACCAAGGAAGCCTGCCCTAGTCCATGCTGATCCAATTCTCCATGGGGTCTCTAAATACCTCCAGGAAGGTGGAGTAGCCTGCAAGTCTGGGACAAACTCCCTTTTGATGTCTTCAAGCAGCCTCCTCATAGGTAAAACCAGGTGGGGAAAGGGCAAGGAAAAAACACTCGTGGAGCTAGGAGACTGGCTAATGCCTCCCTCAGTAGGCCCTCTGTTCTCGAGTCCTACTGATTCGATTCACTGTTTTCCTGTCATCCGTGCAAGGACACCTTCCTGATCAAATATCAGCCACTGAACCAGTCATCTCTGAGCCCTGTCCGTGAGGTGTGAAACCAAGAAGGTCCCTGTGGGGCTCCTGAGCCTGGAAGTCTTCCTGGGTGTCCCCCAGTTTTTATTTGCAGGGAACAGACTCCTATCTCCATGACCTTCCCTGAGTCCCAAAGGGCAGATTCGAACGGTTGCTACTCAGGGAAAAGAAGGGATACAGGGATAAGGAGGCAGAGTCAAGAAACAAGAGAGAAGCCTTGAGGCAGGGATCAGACTCCAGCTCAAGGGACACACACAACAGTATCTTCCACTTTACGGAAGACAGACCCCAAATGGAGATGTGGCATTCTTCACTCCAGAGAAAACCAACAGAGACCAGACTAAAAGGGAAACAGAGAAGCTCTTTAAGAGATCACCTGAGGCCAGATTAAAGGCTTGAAGACCCTACACACAAGAGCAATCCCACCCTTGAACTACTGCTATATAAGAAAGAAAGAAAGTGAAGTCGCTCAGTCATGTCCGACTCTTTGCGACCCCGTGGACTGTAGCCCACCAGGCTCCTCCGTCCATGGGATTCTCCAGGCAAGAATACTGGAGTGGGTTGCCATTTCCTTCTCCAGGGGATCTTCCCCAACCCAGGGATCGAACACAGGTCTCCCGCATTGCTATACAAGTCCTCACCAAATCCTCTTGGGTTGCAACACATAGTTTTGGGGGCACAAGCCCACTGTGTCCCACTTTGCCTGGCAAAGCAATAAAAGTGTTCTTTCCTATTTCACTCAAAACTCTGTCCTTGAGATCTGACTCAATAAACTGTGGAAAATTCATAAAAGAGATGGGACTACCGGACCATCTTACCTGCCTCCTGAGAAATCTGTATGCAGGTCAAGAGGCACAGTTAGAACTGGACATGGAACAACAGACTGGTTCCAAATAGGAAAAGGAGTACATCAAGGCTGTATATTGTCACCCCGTTTATTTAACTTGCCTGCAGATGCAGAGTACATCATGGGAAACGCTGGACTAGATGAAGCACAAGCTGGAATCAAGATTGCCGGGAGAAATATCAACAATCTCAGATATGCCGATGACACCACCCTTAGGGCAGAAAGCGAAGAGGAACTAAAGAGCCTCTTGATAAAAGTGAAAGAGGAGAGGGAAAAAGCTGGCTTAAAACTCAACATTCAGAAAACAAAGATCATGGCATCTGGTCCCATCACTTCATGACAAATAGATAGGGAAACAATTGAAACAGTGAGAGACTTTATTTTCTGGGGCTCTGAAATCACTCCGGACAGTGACTACATGAAATTAAAAGTCACTTGCTCCTTGGGAGCAAAGCTATGACAAATACAGACAGCATATTAAAAAGCAGAGACATTACTTTGCGACAGAGGCCTGGTTAGTCACAGCTATGGGTTTTCCAGTAGTCACGTTTGGATGTGAGAGTTGGACCATAAAGAAAGCTGAGCACTGAAGAATTGATGTTTTTGAACTGTGGTGTTGGAGAAGACTCTTGAGAGTCCCTTGGACTGCAAGGAGATCCAACCAGTCCATCCTAAAGGAAATCAGTCCTGAAAATTCATTGGGAGCACTGATGCTGAAGCTGAAGCTCCAATACTTTGGCCACCTGATGCAAAGAGCAAAGAACTGACTCCTTGGAAAAGTCCTTGATGCTGAGAAAGATTGAAGGCTGGAGGAGAAGGGGATGACAGAGGATGAGATGGTTGGATGGAATCACCAACTCAATGGACATGAGTTTGAGCAAGTTCCAGGAGTTGGTGATGGTCAGGGAAGCCTGGCATGTCACAGTCCATGGGATCACAAAGAGTTGGACATGACAGAGTGACTGAATTGAACTGAGATTTAATTCAGCATTGGTGCACAGAGGTCAAGATTTTGGCATCAGGCATAAGGAAAAGACATACTGCCAGATGACTATCTCTTAGGCTATGGTGTGGGATTTATGGGCAAAGCTTCTGAGGTAGAAAGAAAGGGAGGTGTCTCTGTGGATGCCATCTTGCAGTCAAGGTTTCAAAAATCTATAATAATAACAAGAGAAAGGCATGTGCCCAATAAGTTGATGGATTTGTAGGTTAAGTTGTTGTTTGGTTGGTCAACTAATCTGTTCATTCACTCACTCACTCATTCAGTTTTAAATGTTTACCATTTCCCCAGTGGCTCAGATGGTAAAGCGTCTGCCTACAATGCGGGCATCCCAGGTTCAATCCCTGGGTCAGGAAGNGTGCATTACATGCACGGTGGTTCCTAGCCTCCCCGGGCTCTTTGCCTCACCTATTCATAGCCTACGAGGGATCTGGGGCTCAAGCAAATGGCCCTAAATGAGGACATTTACCCTCCATAAAGTACACACGTAGATGAATAACCACTGACCACCATATGGCATGTGACAGGGTTTCTGAGCTTGCGGATGACAGGTTAGACTTTAATGCAAAGGAAGAAAAAACAAACACTTCCCTAGCCAAGCCAAGCAGACCCAGCTAGTGAAGAAACAAGATGCTTGGGGTGATCGGATGCCGGGAACGGGTGCTGGATGACCCAGCTCTCTTCTCCCTGGCGGTCTCCTTTAGGACTAATCATTGACAGGATGCATGTACAGGGAAGCCTGCAGACTTCCAGCCGAGGCTGTGAGAAGGGTGTGCGTGCCCACATGCAGACAGAGCCTGGCTCCGCAGAAGGAGATGGTGACAAAGGGGCAGCGGCTTGCACTCTGGCCCCTCCATGGGCCCTGCACACAGGAACGGTAGCAGAGGGGGGAGGAGGGAGCACGGGGCACAGGGGGCGTCGCCTCTGCAGGGGAGGCTGTGCAACAGCCGTGCGACGGCAGCTGAGTTGGGGCTGGGGGACGTGGAGTGACTGAAGGGACCGATTACAGATTCCGAGGTGTTTTGTCTCATTACGTGACCACATAATGAGAAGCTGCCGCCAACACCAGTCAACAAGCCTTGAGCCGAAAGCACCCCGTTTCAGGTTCTAACCTGAGAGGAACGTCAGGGCGGAATTAGGAGGTGCTCAAACAGAAAGCCCTGAAAACCCTGGCGGCTTCCCAGCTGCCCTGACACGCAGTGAGACACACCAGCGAAACAAAACCGCTCTGCTGCTGGATTCCTCTGGCCTTGAGGCGGAAGGATGGGAAAATTGAATTTGGCATGCCCACTCTGGCCTGGGTTTTTCCTTCCAGCCCAGCTCACAGTTTGGGGTGAGCAAAGGCATCTGCCTCCCTGCGCGAGAGCTCAGCAGGGCGAGGACCAGGTTCCTCTCTTCGATAAATCCACTTGCCAAACCTGCTCCTGAAAAGTCACGGGCAGGCTTGGCCTTTACTTCTCACTCCCCTCTTTTCCCTCAGTTCAGGCCTTGCTCCACACCCTCGCTGTCCTAGGGCAGAAGAAAGCAACTTCCACTTGGAGCAAACTTTCTGGAGTCTTCCCAAGTCAAGTGAAAAATCAAGCAGAGAGGATGTCAGAGAAAGCGGCCTGCCTCAAACCCCACCCCCACCCCGAGCCTTACATAATCATTTCATCATCTCACTTATGAAATCAAGATAAATCAAATTCCTGTGGCTAAGTTCCTCCAAGTGCTTGAGAACGGGCCTTTAGGGAAGGAAAGGTCGGCGATTTACTGCATGGCCTGCTGCTAGCTAGAGCTCCGCGTGGTACACTTTGTCAGGAGTCTCGGAATTGTTCTAATTGAGATATAATCGACACGTGCCATTCAGGTGTACAGTGTGATGATTCCATATTTGTATACACTGCAGAACGGTCACCACCATTAGTCCAGTCAACATCTGTCACCAAGGATTTTAGTTATTTTATGCCATTTCCTAACTCTGCATGCCTTTTCTTCTTTTTCCATGTCCTTTTCCCATCCTCCCATCATCTACCGTACAATCTGACTTGGGCCTTCTCCCTCTTTGAGTCTCTGGGACCAGCTTCGCTTCTCTGAGCATCCAGTTGGTTACAGAGTACATGGGTAGATGCACTATTACACATCGCCAACAGGGGGCGCCAAACGTATGATGTGCTCCAGCAAAAGGAGTGCAGGCTTTTCCCTGAGACAATACAACCAAGTGTCCTCTTTTAAAAATTCATACCCTGTGAACCAGAAGCTATTTTCATGTCTGGCTTAAGTATTGGTGAGGAGCGTGCTGGGAAATGCAGCAAAATGCAGGGGCTATCTGCAAATAGATCTCCGAGGAAAAAGGCACCATCCTTGGCATGCTGCTGGTAGCAAGGAGGTTTTTAAAAATAAAGTCTACCACAGAAAATATGCAGGCTCTTGCTGCTATAGGCAGCTCAGGGACAGTCAGGCGGATGTAAAAGCCTGGAAAGTAAAAGGTTTGAGGAATTGCTGGGTCCCTGCAACACTGCTGGGTACAGAAGAGACAGCCAGCTCACTCTGGCCCAAAGAGAGCATCATCTCCTAGTCCATGAAGTGAGTAAAAGTGAGTGTTAGTTGCTCAGTTGTGTCCAACTCTTTGCAACCCCATGGGGTGTGTAGCCCACCAGGCTCCTCTGTCCATGGAATTCTCCAGGCCAGAATACTGGAGTAGTTAACCATTTCCTTCTCTGGGGGCTCTTCCTGACCCAGGGATCAAACCTTGGTCTTCTGCACTGCAGGCAGATTCTTTACTGTCTGGGCCACCAAGGAAGCCTGCCCTAGTCCATGCTGATCCAATTCTCCATGGGGTCTCTAAATACCTCCAGGAAGGTGGAGTAGCCTGCAAGTCTGGGACAAACTCCCTTTTGATGTCTTCAAGCAGCCTCCTCATAGGTAAAACCAGGTGGGGAAAGGGCAAGGAAAAAACACTCGTGGAGCTAGGAGACTGGCTAATGCCTCCCTCAGTAGGCCCTCTGTTCTCGAGTCCTACTGATTCGATTCACTGTTTTCCTGTCATCCGTGCAAGGACACCTTCCTGATCAAATATCAGCCACTGAACCAGTCATCTCTGAGCCCTGTCCGTGAGGTGTGAAACCAAGAAGGTCCCTGTGGGGCTCCTGAGCCTGGAAGTCTTCCTGGGTGTCCCCCAGTTTTTATTTGCAGGGAACAGACTCCTATCTCCATGACCTTCCCTGAGTCCCAAAGGGCAGATTCGAACGGTTGCTACTCAGGGAAAAGAAGGGATACAGGGATAAGGAGGCAGAGTCAAGAAACAAGAGAGAAGCCTTGAGGCAGGGATCAGACTCCAGCTCAAGGGACACACACAACAGTATCTTCCACTTTACGGAAGACAGACCCCAAATGGAGATGTGGCATTCTTCACTCCAGAGAAAACCAACAGAGACCAGACTAAAAGGGAAACAGAGAAGCTCTTTAAGAGATCACCTGAGGCCAGATTAAAGGCTTGAAGACCCTACACACAAGAGCAATCCCACCCTTGAACTACTGCTATATAAGAAAGAAAGAAAGTGAAGTCGCTCAGTCATGTCCGACTCTTTGCGACCCCGTGGACTGTAGCCCACCAGGCTCCTCCGTCCATGGGATTCTCCAGGCAAGAATACTGGAGTGGGTTGCCATTTCCTTCTCCAGGGGATCTTCCCCAACCCAGGGATCGAACACAGGTCTCCCGCATTGCTATACAAGTCCTCACCAAATCCTCTTGGGTTGCAACACATAGTTTTGGGGGCACAAGCCCACTGTGTTCCACTTTGCCTGGCAAAGCAATAAAAGTGTTCTTTCCTATTTCACCCAAAACTCTGTCCTTGAGATCTGACTCAATAAACTGTGGAAAATTCATAAAAGAGATGGGACTACCGGACCATCTTACCTGCCTCCTGAGAAATCTGTATGCAGGTCAAGAGGCACAGTTAGAACTGGACATGGAACAACAGACTGGTTCCAAATAGGAAAAGGAGTACATCAAGGCTGTATATTGTCACCCCGTTTATTTAACTTGCCTGCAGATGCAGAGTACATCATGGGAAACGCTGGACTAGATGAAGCACAAGCTGGAATCAAGATTGCCGGGAGAAATATCAACAATCTCAGATATGCCGATGACACCACCCTTAGGGCAGAAAGCGAAGAGGAACTAAAGAGCCTCTTGATAAAAGTGAAAGAGGAGAGGGAAAAAGCTGGCTTAAAACTCAACATTCAGAAAACAAAGATCATGGCATCTGGTCCCATCACTTCATGACAAATAGATAGGGAAACAATTGAAACAGTGAGAGACTTTATTTTCTGGGGCTCTGAAATCACTCCGGACAGTGACTACATGAAATTAAAAGTCACTTGCTCCTTGGGAGCAAAGCTATGACAAATACAGACAGCATATTAAAAAGCAGAGACATTACTTTGCGACAGAGGCCTGGTTAGTCACAGCTATGGGTTTTCCAGTAGTCACGTTTGGATGTGAGAGTTGGACCATAAAGAAAGCTGAGCACTGAAGAATTGATGTTTTTGAACTGTGGTGTTGGAGAAGACTCTTGAGAGTCCCTTGGACTGCAAGGAGATCCAACCAGTCCATCCTAAAGGAAATCAGTCCTGAAAATTCATTGGGAGCACTGATGCTGAAGCTGAAGCTCCAATACTTTGGCCACCTGATGCAAAGAGCAAAGAACTGACTCCTTGGAAAAGTCCTTGATGCTGAGAAAGATTGAAGGCTGGAGGAGAAGGGGATGACAGAGGATGAGATGGTTGGATGGAATCACCAACTCAATGGACATGAGTTTGAGCAAGTTCCAGGAGTTGGTGATGGTCAGGGAAGCCTGGCATGTCACAGTCCATGGGATCACAAAGAGTTGGACATGACAGAGTGACTGAATTGAACTGAGATTTAATTCAGCATTGGTGCACAGAGGTCAAGATTTTGGCATCAGGCATAAGGAAAAGACATACTGCCAGATGACTATCTCTTAGGCTATGGTGTGGGATTTATGGGCAAAGCTTCTGAGGTAGAAAGAAAGGGAGGTGTCTCTGTGGATGCCATCTTGCAGTCAAGGTTTCAAAAATCTATAATAATAACAAGAGAAAGGCATGTGCCCAATAAGTTGATGGATTTGTAGGTTAAGTTGTTGTTTGGTTGGTCAACTAATCTGTTCATTCACTCACTCACTCATTCAGTTTTAAATGTTTACCATTTCCCCAGTGGCTCAGATGGTAAAGCGTCTGCCTACAATGCGGGCATCCCAGGTTCAATCCCTGGGTCAGGAAGATCCTCTGGAGAAGGAAATGGCAACCCACTCCAGTATTCTTGCCTGGAAAATCCCATGGATGGAGGAGCCTGGTAGGCTACAGTACATGGGGTCGCAAAGAGTTGGACACGACTGAGTGACTTCACTTCTTCACTTGTACCAAGCTCTAAGAGAATTGATCAGGACAGAGGTGAGTTAGTCAGAGAAGGCTCAGCCCTTAAGGAGCTTCTAGAAAGGCCCACAGTTTAGAGTTACTTGGAAATATAATGAGAGCTATCAGCGAGGTGACCAGCACTTATTGGATTGAAGGGAGAGGGGGCCTCACCAATACCAGAGAGTCTGAAGAAAAGACACACGGAGTCGAAGCCCACCGGTGGGTTCACTTGAGGAGTTTAAGTTACGTAAGGGCAGAACAAGACCATTAAGTGACACTGGTAATGAGTAAATTACAACCAACAAAGTTTGCTGTGAGAAGCATCAAAACTGGATTGCTCCATGACACACATCACAGTAAAAAGCCATCTGCATGGACATCTGAGCTGGGGTAGGTTTGTGTGTGAGCTCCTGATGCAGGCATCCAAAGGGTTGAACTAACATTTGTTTCCATTAATCTAACATCGTAAAAGGTAGGTCTCATTATGACAGGCAGCCTAGCTTGAAATCCTGACTCTCCAGTTATAGGGGAGCAGGGGCTAGAATAAAGACCTCCATGACTCACTGGCAAATATTATAAGGATGAGCTCATAGCCAAAGAGACAATTTTAAAGAGTAGGAGGAACATTTAAATGGGAACTAGGAAGCACAGAGACGTGGCAGATGAGGTAGGAACATGAAACTTGACCGAGCCAATAAAATAACCAGGAAGGCATCGGAAGTCAAGGAGACAATATGTCTCAGCAGCCTCCTATTAGCACGTGAGTGTGCTCAGTCCGGTCTACTCTTTGTGACTCCACCGAATATAGCCTTCCGGGCTCCTTTGTCCATGGGATTATGCCAGCAAGAATGTGCTGTCAAACGCTCTTTGACAATGCAAGGCTGGCTGCCCTTTAGAAATCAAATGGGCTACAGGGCACTCGTAGGGAGTGAGGGAAAGCTGAGTTTAGGAGGATGTTCAGAAAGCAGGGAGACTCTGCCAGCAACCTCTGCTCAGGATTTACTAAGGACCCAGCGAGCACCCCTCCCCCTGGCCAACACCGCTGAGTGTCTTTGGCTTCTTGATGTTTCACAGACAAGACTCATCTATTCTGCAGGTCACTGACCACTGGAGCCGCAAGAGAGATTAAAGATCGTCTAGTTCCTGTTTCCCAAAGATGCTCTGCAAAACGCTCACTCTGACAGATGTTAGCAGGTGTACTAAAATAGATAACAGATAGTAATTGGTACATTCAAAACATGCTCAGGGGCCAGATGAATGTGAGAAATATTGGGCTAAACATCTGAGGCTTCAGGACACCAACCTGCTCACCTGGGGATGAGCCCCTAGTCTGGGACTCGTTAGCATCACCCTAGTTATTATCATTAATTACCACATACTTCTAAGAAAATATTAGGAAGGTACATTAATCTCCAAACGATTGTATTGCCATGGCAGTCCTCTACAGTAGGCCAGATCCTTTCTAACTCCTAGTAAACACACTGTGCCACTGACATGATGTTGATAAGGGTTAAGATAAATTACAACGTCCTTCCCACCCCGCCTCCCCCACACCGAGCTCTTCTAGTTCCTCCATCCATTCTGTCCTGGGAAGAAATTGGATCTGTGATGAGTCCAGCAGCACCATTCTTTTCCAAACCTCCCTGACGAATCACCTGGTCCTCTGGTACAACTTGAGGGGCCCAGGGACAGATCTTGGAATCATCTGTCTGGGAGATTTCTACCTGTTCAAATTTAGCCCCTATTCCCCTTTTAAAACTTTCAGCACCTGATAGGATCTCTGCATTTCCAGAAAAGCTAAGCTCATCAATAACAATAATGATAGCAACACATAACATTGAGAACACGCTTCCTCAAAGCATCCTGCTAAGGTATGATTACTGCTTCCATGTTAACAGTGAATGAACTGGGACCCAGAGAAGTTAGGTAACTGGCCCAGGGTCATGAAGGAGAGTCAACATTTGAAAAGTACTTTTCACACTAGAGTCTACATGTTTAGTCACCACTGCCTACTGCCTCCATATGAGTGTTCAGTTCAGTTGCTCAGTCATGACCAACTCTTTGCGACCTCATGAATCGCAGCACGCCAGGCCTCCCTGTCCATCACCAACTCCTGGAGTCCACCCAAACCCATGTCCATTGAGTCGGCAATGCCATCCAACCATCTCATCCTCTATCCTCCCCTTCTCCTCCTCCCGTCAATCTTTCCCAGCATCAGGGTCTTTTCCAGTGAGCCAAACTATTATAGCCCCTGCTCTCCTTTGCTCTGCAGCCCCCACGCCTACAGATAATGGGAGGGAATTCATTTGACTGTGTACCTACCACCTGTAAGGCCCTGTGCCTTCCACCTGATCATCCTGCCACTGCCACCCTGTGGGGTAGACAGGATGAAGCCACAGAAGAAGAAAGCTGTACTTACTCAAATTCCTCCCTCTCTGCTCCCGCCTCCCCAGCTAACAAGTGGCTTAGTCCAGGTATGAGGCTCTAGGTTTAAACCTCATACTTCTTCCAGAACTTCACTGCTTCCTTGGAAATGGCTGCAGATGCATACATAATGAAGCATGGGTCCTTTCATTATCTCTCGCCTTTGTGATCATATGCTTTGTTGGGGCGGAGGTGGGCACTAGGAAGGATCCCTGAAAATCCATGGAAGATCTCACAGGTCCCTAAACACCACTCCTGATCCTCTCGAAGAAAAAAGCGACTCGATTTTGATTTATATTTTGTTGTCCTGAAAGAATTATGGTCTTATCACTCATACCCATCTCTTTCCTTCCCCATCCTTAATTTCAACACCCTGATTTTAAAATGATCTTTATAGCTTGACAGTTTAATAGATGATTTTCATTCCACTGAAGCCCTCACCGTGGAAGAATGACAAGGAAAATATGGGCTGTGTAGAGATCATTTTAAAACCTTAGCGATGCAGTGAGGAAGGGGACGTATTTCCAAGCACCTGGCTCTGCAGTCTGTCTTTGCCTCTTACCAACCTTCCACGAGAAATTGTTTAGGGAGGAAACTGCAAGGCTTTCCAATGCCAGCTATAGCCAAAGCTCTCTTCAAGCCTCCAAGCTTTAATCTCCTCTTCTCCAGAATATTAATAAAATGCTCTTTGGTTAAAGTGGGCTAGAAATGTACTTATAGTATTCATCACAATTCACTATGGCAACCTCCGTTTTAGAAAACAGGCGTTAGGAGGCTCCTGCTTTGAAACCACCAGTAACTATTGTCCCAGGTCCCTCCCAAACTCACTAGGCTGAGACCTTATCAAGCCAAGGGGAAAAAAAAACATCTATCCTGGAATAAATTACTACATGCAAACATGATGCAAAACATACTCAAAAGCACAACAATCTTGGCTTTAAAAATAAAGCCCCTCACACAGAAAAGGAGCACCACCCTACTAATAACCTACATGCCAATTACCCATGCTCTGACTACTGTTAATTACCCAATTGCTTGTCGGCAATATGTCAGTTACTTGTGGTCCATTTCCTTTACTGTCCCAACAATGGGCAGGAGGACCGATCTCCTAGCACCTGGGAGGTGAGAGCTCCCCTCGGGTCACGAGGAGAGTGGAGCCCAGGTGAAACACCGACTCAAGAAGGGGTCTGGTTATAAACAGCGGGGCAAAGGGTAGACCCAGAACTTCTTGGACTGAAGGTGGAGGGAGAGAATGGGTGGCGGGGAAGAGAAGGGAGCTAGTGCACCGTGAGTGGTTCCTGCAGAAACTATGTTGACTGTGTTTTAATGTATGGGATCTTCCCATTAAACCTAGTTAGGAAGGAATCCTATTAGACCCTTTTTACAGATGAGAAAACTGAGGCTTAGGGTATTTTAGTAACTTGCACAAGGGCACACAGCTAGTTAGGAGTCACACCAGGGTTCAAACCCAGGTCCCTCAGCTCTTCTTAGTTACTAACACCGGCCAGGCTGACCTGCTGGTCCATGCTTCCCTGGCACACGCAGCAATGGTGTGGCTGTCACTTTGGGGGGAAACCTTCTCAAGTCTCACAACCTGAGATATGACTGCGATTTACTGCACACTTTTTGTAGTGTGCTGGAGAACAGCAACGGCCATTAGAGGTATTTTAGAGACAGACTGTGCCACCTCTGAAAAGTCAACAGATTGAGAGAAAGCAGAGGCCGAAGGAGAATACTCACATGGAAAAGCTGAGCGCCACACGAAACCAGGGCCCCCCCACAGGATGTCTCTGCTTACCAGGGAGGGGGGCACGTGCGTGGTTTGCAGTCTACCGCTTACAAGTGGGTGACCTTGGAAACGTGATTCTGTCCTCCATGGGGTCCTAGTCTACTCCCTTGAGAAGTGGGGTTGGTACAGGGATATCAGAAGGCTGTTCTGAAGATTTAATAAGCTGACATAAAACATATACTGACACTGGGACTAACTGGAGTTGGTAATAATGTTACTATTAATAGTGTGCAAAGCTCCAGCTGCCTGTAGGAAAACGTCCAGAGAGCCTGACACCCTAGAAAGCCAAGGGTCCGGGATGGGGACTTTTTATCTCTTTTTGATCGTGGACGACAATATGCCACCTCCCTCAGAAGAAAGGAGGAAGCACAGCTTCCTCCTTGACAAGACACAGATGCCCTGGTGACTGACTCAACGGGTCAGAACAACCTCAGCTTTCCCTCCATGAATGGAACTGGCCAAAAGACTGGGTGAGGGCCGACGCCACCACCGACCAAAGCGAAGGGACAAGGAGGCACAGCAGCTGGCCCTTCTGCTGCACGAGGGGCAGACATCCCGGGGGGAACGTCCACCCACAGAACATGCTGCAGAGCGAGTACCCTGACGTTCTGAAGGACGAGTGCCCTCTACACGCAAAGGTAGAGGCATAAAACAAGGAAGAAGAGTGTCGAGTGGACACAACAAAAGAATAACGCACAACTTAACTGAGCATGCACTATGCTCCAGACCCCGTGTGTGGGAGCTTTGCAGTATTATCTCATTTAACCCTCACAATAATCCTACAAGGAGACCTTTCCATCAGCATTTAGGGCTTGCAGAAGCACAAAGTGGCAGAGCAAGAAGCAGACTGAGGTCGCATTGGGCTCAGAGCCCAGAGACAAGGAAAACCCAAGGTAACAAAATGCTGGACCGGCCTCCAGGTTCTGCTTCCTTCATCACTGCCTATGACCCCAGGTGTCTTGTAGGAAAAGGTAACAGGTCCTCCCTGAGTTGGATCCCAAGAGCAGTTCCAAAGGCTGAGAGTGCTCAGACACATGGACTTAGGGGTGAGAGGGTGAGGCTTGGGATGCAGAGGCCAGGGTCAGCCATGAAGCTGTGAGAGGCAGAGAGAAACCTGGCCAGTGAGTCGTTTCTGGCTCCAGTTCTTCCCTTACTCGTCCAGCTCTGTGAACTTTCTATGCAATGTCACGTTTGTGAAATGAGGGTGGTAGGGAAATGGAGGAGAGACTGGATAGAGTTCTTGCTGTGTACTGGAGGGCATCCACAAGAGCAAACAACTCCCCAAACCAATGTCAAAGGCACCGTGTTCTCAGGCATCTTTGCAGAATAACACACTCGATTTTGCCAAGATAGAAACAGCCACAAGCATACCCTGCACTTGGCCAGAAAAAAAATAGCTACAAGAATGATTCATGCATGTAATGTTCTCATCTTCTATGCCCTGTGTAACTAGGAATTAATTCTCAGAAGGACACAATGAGAGACTACAATGGATATACCAAAATGACAAGCCTCTTTTATTTTTATTTTTCCCAAGAAAAAGAATGGCTATCTCTTTATGGAAAAGAACTCACTAAAGTTCTCAGATCCATACCAGATTTATAGGCATTTGAGATTGGAAGGACATTTGAAGGTCAATTGATCTGACTCTCTATCGGAAGACTAAGTCCCTTCCACAATGTTTCTGAGGGGGTCTCCAGAGGATGGCTCAACACCTTCAGGACAAGAACCAGATACCTACTGCTTTCATTGAGCAGCTCTGATCTTCTCCGAGGTCTCGCTCATACTGTCTACAGCTTTGGTTCTTCCTCTGTGCCCCGTGGCCATACAGATCATGCCAACTGCTCCTCCAAAAAGCCTTTCAGAAACACAGCCCCCTGAGCCTTCTCTTCTGCAGAGCTGTCGATCATTCTGCACTTACAAAAACACTCTGACCACTGACGTGTTGTTGTTTTGGTTGCCATCCTTGTTTTTCTAAGATAGATTTACTTGATCCACAATTATTCCAAGATGATTAGTCCTCCAAATAACCCAAACTGTACATTTTTTCCATCCTATATTATCAGCAACACTGAAAGCTGATTATAATCAACTTGCTTTCATAAAAAGAAGGGATCAATCAAATAACAGACTTTAAGAGAATCCACTTAGCCAAAAGTATCAGCAGCAGGCATTCCATGTTCACAGATAAACAAGGGGGGACTGTGAATGTACATTTCTCCCCCACTGCCCATTCCCCATTGGAATTTAAATGACCAGTTTTCCAATCACAGAGCCAGAAAAATAATCAATCATCTTGGCCACAACCTCACGTTTTATGCTGTAGATGCTGAGGCCCAGAGCTCCCATCTCTTTCTCCGTGCNACAGATAAACAAGGGGGGACTGTGAATGTACATTTCTCCCCCACTGCCCATTCCCCATTGGAATTTAAATGACCAGTTTTCCAATCACAGAGCCAGAAAAATAATCAATCATCTTGGCCACAACCTCACGTTTTATGCTGTAGATGCTGAGGCCCAGAGCTCCCATCTCTTTCTCCGTGCCATCCCCAGATGTTTTTTAAGCTCCCCGTTCTGGATTCGGCATTGGGATACCAAGCCCTCACCCTCCCAGATCTCTGAGCAGAGCCTCACAGGGCAATGCAAGTCACGGAATTTAAAACAACTGGAAGCACATTGTGATGATGGCCCAATGACAAGTGTTTGGAACTCTGTACAAAAAACCTGGAAGGCAAAAGGCTGTTTCCTTTCTTGTGCTTTGACTCGAACTCCCCTCCAACTTCCCTTTGTTTGGCAAACTGACCCTTTAAGACTCAGCTCAGGTCTCATCACCCACCCCCAGTACTTTCTCTCCGACTCCTTTAGCTGCCCTCCTCCCTTAC
>SJYA01009339.1:0-10508 GCA_006410615.1 Neotragus moschatus
GAGAGTCCCAGTTTCTGAGAGTGTTTTCCTTTTTGATATTTGCAGCAGCAGTGTCAAAGGAACGAGGTGTTTCTCTTTTCAGCTCAGTCCTTTTTCCTACCTCTGCTCCCACTCATATTGGTGTCTTTCATACTTCCCCCGTTCAGAAATTTTTCCATGGCATTTTACTGAAATTTTTCCATTTCATTTTTAAATATAAAAAACAACCCAAGTTGGAAGTATTGCTGTCTTGACAACTTTACTCCTCTAGGCTGACTCTAGAAGTGGCAGCAAGCACTACAGAGGGAAGAAGACGTCTTCCGTGGTTCTCCCCCTCATGCATTCTCCCCACCCCTGACCACAACCAGCATGGCCGGCTCTGGGGTGTTCAAGCCCCTTCACAGGAGACACTGAGGCCAGGGAGAGTCAGAGACGAGAACTACAGGGACAGTGATGCCGGACTCAGAGAAAGGTCTTGATCCAGACTGGAGAGAAGCATGGTGCCAAGGAGCAGTGGGAGTGATGATTCAAAGAGAAATAAATGTTAAGCAGAACACACACTGCTGCTGCTGCTAAGTCACTTCAGTCGTGTCTGATGTGTGATCCCACCAGGCTCCCCCGTCCCTGGGACTCTCCAGGCAAGAACACTAGAGTGGGTTGCCATTTCCTTCTCCAGTGCATGAAAGTGAAAAGTGAAAGGGAAGTTGCTCAGTCGTGTTGGACTCTTCGCGACCCCATGGACCGCAGCCTACCAGGCTCCTCTGTCCATGGGATTTTCCAGGCAAGAGTACTGAAGTGGGGTGCCATCTCCTTCTCCAAGAACACACACTAAGCTGCGTCAAAGAACGAGCCCCTGTGGCTGAGACCATTCTATTCCCTTTTTCTGTGTCTACTGGCCCTCAGGTTACCTACTTACAAATGGGGAAGATTGCATACAACATGGGATTAGGCTAAGAATCAAATATACTGATGTTTGTGAAAATATTTCAAACTGTAAAGCACTGTTTTAAATAAAAGCTACGATTTTTAAATAGAGCACTCTACCCAAGAAATTGTATTATTTTTATTGTTATAAATTCCAAATGGTTAATGGAGTAAGAAAACTAGAAACTGCCTAAGGCCTGAAGATTAGGAAATACTATCAGCCTAAAGAAAAACTCTAAGAGACAGATAGAAAAATAATATTATGTTAGGGAATTCCCTGGTGTTCCAGTGGTTAGGACTCCTCGCTTTCACTACTGGAGGACTGTTGGTTTCAGTCCCTGGTGGGAGAAATAACATCCCGAAAGCCTTGCAGCACAGTCAAAGCGCACGCACACACACACATTATACTAGATAAACATTGTCAATATTTGTGATACAAACTTTAAAAAAATCCCCATACTGTAGTTGCAACCACAAGTTCTTTTCTCTTCCCTCAATCTTGCAGTTCAGTAATAGAATAAATATATAAATGAGAAGAGGTAGAGGAAAATGTTACACAAGTTTATGCACCGAAAGTATTTGTTAACAGAGTATGGTTTTTATGACACTGTGCAGACTTGAGTAAAGAAAAATAACCTAATACCTAGTTTTTAGGATTTCATTCTGCTCCAGAAATTCAGAAAGGATTTCAAGTGTTGGTCATCTCAGGGCCACACTCACCTCCTCTTGAAGATCCCCCTGTTACCAGTCATGAAAAAAGTGAAAGTGTAAGTTGCTCAGTTAGTCCTCCAACTTTGCTCATTTTCAAGAAAAAGGATCCCTGACATTTCAACTTGAATTTTCAAATCAACTTGTCAACTGATGCAAAAATCGGACTCGGATTTTGATAGAGATTGTGCTGAATCTGTAGACCAATTTGGAGAGTGAGTTCAGTTCAGTTCAGTCACTCAGTCGTGTCCGACTCTTTGTGACCCCATGGACTGCAGCACGCCAGGCCTCCCTGTCCATCACCAACTCCTGGAGTTTACCCAAACTCATGTCCATTGGGTTGGTGATGCCATCCAACCATCTCATCCTCTGTCGTCCCCTTCTCCTCCTGCCCCCAATCCCTCCCAGCATCAGGGTCTTTTCAAATGAGTCAGCTCTTCACATAAGGTGGCCAAAGTATTGCAGTTTCAGCCTCAGCATCAGTCCTTCCAGTGAACACCCAGGACTGATCTCCTTTAGGATGGACTGGTTGGATCTCCTTGAAGTCCAAGGGACTCTCAAGGGTCTTCTCCAACACCACAGTTCAAAAGCATCAATTCTTCAGTGCTCAGCTTTCTTTACAGTCCAACTGTCACATCCATCCATACATGACTGGAAAAACCATAGCCTTGACTAGACGGACCTTTGTTGGCAAAGTAATTTGGACAGTACTGTGATCTTATTAAGTCTGCCAATCCATAAACACAGGTATTTTTCCATTTATGTAGGTCTTCTTTTGCTTCTTTCAATGACATTTTTGAAATTTCAGAGTACAGTTATTGCACTTTTTTTCTATATTTTATTAAATTACTAAGTGTTTTATTTTGATGTCATAGTCAATGAATTTTTAACATCAATGGCTCTTACTATTTAGGGGCCAGTTTGTATCTGCTACTTTGCCAACAAAGGTCCATCTAGTCAAGGCTATGGTTTTTCCAGTGGTCATGTATGGATGTGAGAGTTGGACTGTGAAGAAAGCTGAGTGCCAAAGAATTGATGCTTTTGAACTGTGGTATTGGAGAAGACTCTTGAGAGTCCCTTGGATTGCAAGGAGATCCAACCAGTCCATTCTAAAGGAGATCAGTTCTGGGTGTTCATTGGAAGGACTGATGCTAAAGCTGAAACTCCCAATACTTTGGCTATCTGATGTGAAGAGTTGACTCATTTGTAAAGACCCTGATGCTGGGAGGGATTGGGGGCAGGAGGAGAAGGGGACGACAGAGGATGAGATGGCTGGATGGCATCACCAACTCAATGGACATGAGTTTGAGTGAACTCCAGGAGTTCGTGACGGATAGGGAGGTCTGGCGTGCTGCGATTCATGGGGTCACAAAGAGTCAGACATGACTGAGCGACTGAACTGAGCTTGTATCTGTTTTTTTCACTTCAATCATATCATAGACATTTCCCCAAAATTATTAAGAATTCTTCTTCAAATTCATTTTTTAAGACTATGTATTAGTGCACTGTGTAGTTCTGCTCTTTGAGCAAACTCTGGGAGATAGTGAAGGATGGGGAACCTGGTGTGCTGCAGTTCAAGGGGTCACAAAGAGTAAGACATGACTTAGTGACTGGGCAGTAAGCAACAATGGTTCCACTGTAAGTTATTTAGCCATTCTCCTGTTGTGGAATTTTTAGGTTCTTTGCATTTTTTTTCCATTTTATAAATATTCCTGCTGATCTTTCTATCTCTGCATTTCAGATTATTTTCTTATAAGTAGTCATGGCCCCTTCCACCATGAAAGAACACAGCAAGAAGTTGCCAGATATGAACCAGGAAAAGGGCCCTCACCAGAAGTTCATCAACCTGGTGCCTTGATCTTGGGCTTCCCAGCATTCAGAACTGAGAGGGGCCAAGATGGAGGAGTAGAAAGACCTCGAGCTTACCTTATAAATAGTCATGTATTCTTGCTCTCTCATAATGGCTTTTATTTTGTACAATTCTTGGGAGGAGTTTGAACCCTCTGAAATTTTGAACTCCTGAAGGCCCATTTCTTCTTTTACAACCCCACATAGCCTCCAGGGACAGGCCTGCAGGGGCCCTGACTTCTCCCTTTACCCCCACAGCACTGTGTTCTGACCTTGCCACAGCTTGCATCACTCACTGATATAAGTTCATGGTAACTTGTTACACCCCCACATGATCGAGAAGCCCAACAGAACAAGGGCTGGACCTTTAGTCCTTGGTCTATAGAAGACCCTTAATAAATGTTTATCAAATGAGTGAGCCAGGTAGAGCAGGAGTTCAAGTTCCTAGGCCAGACTCAGAATCTTGAGTCAACAAGTTATGTTGTTGTTCAGTTGCTCCAACTGAACAAGTCATGTCTGACTCTTTGCAACCCTGTGGACTGCAGCAGGCCATGCTTTCCTATCTTTCACTATCTCCCAGAGTTTGTTCAAACTCATGTCCGTCAAGTAGATGATACCATCCAACCATTTCATTCTCTGTCGCCCCCTTCTCCTCCTGCCCTCAATCTTTCCCAGCATCAGGGTCTTTTCCAAGAGTCAGTTCTTCTCATCAGGTGGCCAAAGTACTGGAGCTTCAGTTTCAGCACTGGTCCTTCTAATGAGCATTCAGGGTTGATTTCCTTTAGGATTGACTGGGGACTCTCAAGAGTCTTCTCCAACACCACAGTTTGAAAGCATCAATTCTTTGGTACGCATCTTTCTTTACAGTCCAACTCTCACATCCATACATGACTATTGGAAAAACCATAGCTTTGAGTATATAGACCTTTAAAGGAAAGTGATGTCTCTGCTTTTTAATATGCAGTCTAGTTTTGTCATAGCTTTTCTTACAAGTAGCAAGCGTCTTTTAATTTCATGGCTGCAGTCATTGTCCGCAGTGATTTTGGAGTCCAAAAAAATAAAGTCTGTCACTGTTTCCATTCCCCCCACCCCCATCTATTTGCCATTAGCTGATGGGACTGGATGCCATGATCTTAGTTTTCTGAATGTTCAATTCAACAAATTATGGCCATTAGGTTTTCAGAATGGCCAACAAAGAGTATGCTGAACAGAAATTGTGAGCTGAAAAGGGCCCTTGCCATATTCATGAGTTTTCAAACTTCTTTTATGACCACAGTATAATATGTAATATTAGATAGACAGGGGAGATAGAGAGGAAATGATGGAAATTGAAACCCCATCTATGGAATTTTCTCAGTGGCCCCTGAGACACTACAATAAAACCAAGTTTGTAAAGATGATTGCACTAGTCCAACATTCTAATTTTATAGACCAGGGAAAGGTTACTCTTGAGCAGGAAAAGGACTCAGATCTGACTGCCATTCATGAAATGTTCCTCTATTGAATCCAACCTCTGAACAGTATATTTGAAGAATTCCACATCACTTATGAAAGCACCTAAAAGCCCACTAACCAAGATCCATTGTTTAGATTTGTTCCCATGTAGCATACTTTAAAAGTAAAATTAATTTCATGTAAAAAAAAAAAAAAAAACCTTACTGGAATGAGGTAGTATGACATACTGAGCAATTGTGACAAAGCTTGAGTGAAATGGCAGCTTTTCTCTTTGAAGATCCTAGGGGCGCTAAGTTACCGTAAATATTGATATGAAAGTGAAAGTGAAGTCGCTTAGTCGTGTCCGACTCTTTGCGACCCCATGGACTGTAGCTTACCAGGCTCCTCTGTCCATAGGATTTAACAGGCAATAGTCCTGGAGTGGATTGCCATTTCCTTCTCCAGGGGATCTTCCCAACCCAGGGATAGAACCCGGGTCTCCCGCATTGTAGACAGACACTTTACCGTCTGAGCCACCAGAGAAGTCCAAATATTGATATTGGGATGCAAATAAAACTTTTTTTCTTTCCCCTTCCGATTTTACCTCCTGGGTGGCTCCGTGGACCCTAAGAACACTGTGGGGATGAGAGGATGTGCAACCTCTCTTGCTGACTTCTTTGCCATATGTTCTTTCCCTCTCCTTCCTGCTCAATGGATTCTCATACTTAGAAGGCAAGTCTGAACTCCTCAACCTATTATGCATTCCGGGATTTTGCCTCTCCAGTCCCACTCGAGCTTCCAGCTTTGCTTAGGCTAGACAAAGTGCTCCTCGAAGTCAGGGCTCGTGTCTTCCGCATCTTTGTATCACCAGTACCAAAGAACAGGTCCTGGCACAGTGGTGAGTCAAAATGTGTTTGATGAACCTACTGAAACCTCTTATCTCTATGATTTTATTTAAAAAAAAAAAAAACTATCCCCGCAGGCCGAGTATTCATCCCCTGAATTATTAATCACCTCAGAGGCACCTCCTTCTTTGCCTCCACGAATCTTCTCAGGCCACTCTCGATGCTTTCACCTAAAATTTTCCTTTCTCGTATTTGTGCCTAGGACTGGTCAATGTCGGACCCAAAGCTATTCTCCGAACCCCAGTAGAGCCAGGTAGGACTGAAGTCACTTAGCTGCTCAGGGCCTGCTGGGAGGCAATAAGTAGAATACCTCTAGAATCTCCAGAAATGGGCTCGCTCTGGGGCGGAGTTTCTATGGCAACCATACGGCAAGCCGGCCTCTCCGACACTTTCTCTGGGGACCACAGAGACTCGAGCTCCAGCGTGCATCTCTATGGTTTCCACAGCCTAGAAGGGTCGAAACAGCACTTCCGGGAAGATGGCTGCGCACAAGTCACGTTTGTCACATGTTTCTGCGGAGAGGATCTCGCAATGACGGTAAGGGGCTACAGTCGCCCGAATGGTGACTGTCATAGCCCGGGCTCAGGGGCAAATGTGACAGAAAGAGAATAGTTTTACTCAAGTGAAGCTGCGGTCGGAGGGCTGGAGTTTTAACCTTCATAGGAAAGAATCCTAGGGAAAGGAGCCAGCTCTTCAGAACCTCTGTAAGAGTGGTAGCCCAGGGCCCCTTCTCCAGAAAACTCACGTTGACTGGAAGGAAGACAGTTCCTGAAAGCGTGCTCACAGCCTTCGCAAAGACTGCGGAGCACAGCCTGGGATCTAGCTTCTGTCCACAGTGACCTGTTCTAGATCGGTCAAAGAAATTCCTACCTGTGTCATTCAGTTCAACAATTAAGGACTGAACGCACTCAGGAGGTGCGTTAAGTGCATCAGGGGTTTGGGAATAAGACTAAGCATAGGCTGCGGTATATAATATAATTTCGAATTAATGCGACAAGCCATAGGCTGTGGTAAGGCTTAGAGTTTAAAGCGTAAATGGCTATGAGCCTGTGTGTGGTGATTGAGAACACCAGTTCTGGAGTGCCAGCGATCCTAGATCTGCTCCTTAACCAGCTATTTGATTTGTGCAAGTAGCTAAACTTCTCAGTGCCATTTCTTCAGTTGTAAGTTACAGTAAAAACATCTCCTGGGAATTCCCTGGTGGTCCAGTGGCTGGGACTCTGCACCTTCACTGTGGAGGGCTGGAGTTCAGTCCGTGGTTGGGGAACTAAGATCCTGCAAGGAACCTGGGGCAGCCAAAACAAAAATCCAAAACACCTCCCTGTGGGGTTGTTGGAAGGATTAAATGAGATAATATGCGTGAAACAGTTAGCAACATTCTGGCATGTGGAAGGCTGAGTATAGAATTTAGGTTTTAGTATCAATGGCATGTCCTAAAACAAGTCCCCCACTGATAACTGAGGGATGGCTGTAGTTGGGAATGTAATAGAAGCAGGGCTACTATACAGTCATGCATCCTGGGCTCATATTTCCAGCTACATCCGTTACCAGCTGTATAAGAAACCAGGCAAGAAACTGAGACTTTATTTTTCTCCTCTATAAAATAAGGGTAATATCTGTCTTACAGAACTGTCAGGGTTAAATGAGACAGTATAATAGTATGTGTAATCCTCCTGTTAAATATAAGAGCACCTTTCTAAGCTGGACAGTTTCAAAAAGGGTGCTCCAACAAGACTGAAAGACAGTGGTGGTGAAGCCCACACCAAGTAAGAGGGCAGTGTAAATGCTGGGGCACAGGTATAGGATACAGGCTCTATTAAGCACTGCTGTCGTCTAACTGGAGGAAGAGATGGCAACCCATTCCAGTATTCTTGCTGGGAGAACCCCATGGGCAGAGGAACCTGGTGGGCTACAGACGAAAGGGTCACAAAGAATCACACAACTGAGCACAGACAGATATCACTCAGGTTAACAAACATCTCATTGCTTTGCTTTGTTTTTGACATGGTAATAAATCATGGGAGATGTTGTCAGGGAGCGGTAAAGTGGGAATTCTGCAGACCAGCTGCCTGAGTGTGAATTCTACATGCATCAGCTGTGTGACCTTGAGCAAGTCACCTAACCTCTTTAGGCTTTAGTTTCCTCATTTGTAGAAAAGGATAGTAATACTTTCCTGAATGCAAAGTTTAGGAAATCTTCCTGGACTGGGATGATTACATGAAATGATCCATGCAAAGCCTTAGCAAAGCCCAGCGTGTGGTGAGCTCTCCATAAATTTAGGTATTAATCGTTAATACCGGTCCTCCTTGACTTTCAGCATGTTGACTTCTCAGTGGTTAGGGAGCTCCCTAAGGACCAGGCCTCCCAGCTTGGTCTCTGCTCCAGCTCCAGGAAAGAATTCTTATAAGAGCAGTTAAGATGGATTTGGTACATGATCTGGGCACTTTCTCCTTTCCTCTTAAAGGGATGACGGTGACTGCTGCTTCTCCAGTGAGAGCCTGAAGACATTGACTTTGCTCACCATGAGTATCACCCCCGAGGTCAAGAGTCGGGGGATGAAGTTTGCTGAGGAGCAGTTGCTAAAGCATGGATGGACTCAAGGTGAGTCCCATGGGGCCCCTTCCACATCCCCCAACTCCCTCATTACCCTCTGCCCAGGGGAGAGGCATTATCCTGGATTAACCTCTATGTAGTCTGTTCAACAGAAGAGGAAAAGTTAAAGAGAAAATGTGCAGAAGAAAATTGCTGACATTTCCAGAAAAAGGAAGAAATATGACTGTGTATAGTGAGAAGGAAGTGGCTTAGAGAACTGGGAGTGGGTAAGAGATGACCTCTGTCCTGAGAGAATTCTGGGAAAAGAGTTTGGGCTCAAAGACATGAAGACCATATGGAGAGGTACTAGGAAGAGTGGAACTGGGAGGGTTTCTGAGAGGGACAGGGCACACCCAGTGCTAGATGTGTGGAATGACAAGGAGTGGCATGTGCCAGGGTTGCTTTGTGAGGGCCTAGGGCAGGCAGTGGAATAAGCCAGGTCATTCGCTGTCTTCTGCAGGCAAAGGCCTGGGCCGGAAGGAGAATGGTATCACCCAGGCCCTCAGGGTGACGCTGAAGCAGGACACTTATGGGGTAAGACTGGACAGACTGCGGGAGGTCAGTGGAGATGGGAGATTGGGGCCTTGAAGACAGGGTGAGGGAGGGGAATGACAAGCCCTGAGTTCACACTTCTCTGGCAGGTGGGACACGACCCTGCCAAGGAGTTCACAAATCACTGGTGGAATGATCTGTTCAACAAGACTGCAGCCAACTTGGTGGTGGAGACTAGGCAGGTATAAGCTCTAACAGCAGGCATGTAACACACGAGGGCCTGGACACTTGGGGGTGAGGGAGACGTGGCACCCACTCACACATACTTCCCCCAGGATGGAGTACAGATAAGACACCTGTCTGAGGAGACCACCCGTCAGGATCACGCCAAGCCCAACTTGCTGTATCAGAAGTTTGTGAAGGTATTAGAGGCTGGGGGTGAGAGGGCCCACCCTTTTCCCTTCCCTGGTCTCTTGGGGTCTGAACAATTGCCTTGCATGCCCTACCTGTTCTCAGGACTGTCCTAAGTGGGGTTCTGTGACTAACCTCGCTGTTGCTGACCCAGACTGCCAGATCCTCAGCAAGAATTGAAATCTTCAGGCTGCATGGATCCCTGCCCTCTGCTGAGGGGGCTGCAACAGCTAGTGGGAGGCGGGAGACAGTCAGGAGCTGCCAGAGGAGAGCAGGGAGGGGACATCTATTTCAAAGGACTTAGAGGCCAGAGGAGACCTGAGAGATTATCGGACCCTTTGTCTTCTATTTTGCAGATACAGCCAGAAGGGGGGAGGTGGCTCACTGAAGAGCCCACAGGTGGCTAGTAACTATAAAAACCTGTTCTAGCCAAGGACTAGAACTGAGGTGTTCAGACTTCCCTTTTTAAGCGTGCCAATGGAAGGGAGCTGACATTTAATGATCTTCCATTACCTGCTTAAGGCCTCTACATATTATCCAGCAGGTCTTCCCCATTCATCTCTGTGGCCATCTTCGGCCTCAGTTCCTGCATGATTTCTTCCACAGCCTCATAACTAGCTAGCCTCCTCACTCTAGGCTCAATCCCCGTGCCAATTAGTTCATCCTCGACAAAGCATCCAGAGTGTTCTCTGTAAAACACAAGTTTCACTGCACCACTGGCTCCTCCTTGACCTAGGATGACACAGTCTATAGGTGTCAGACTGACTCCGATGGCCCTTCAGGCCTTGTCCTCGCCTTCTTTCCTAGCCTGGTTCTCACCACTTCTCAGGACCATCTATATTTTAGCCAGATTAATTCTGAATCTTTTTCAGGTACCATGTTTTTTCACCTTCACATTTTTGCATATGCTCCCTCTGTCTGGGACATTCTGCTTCCTTTACCTGCTGACCTTTTCCTTGTCTTGCAAAGCTGAGTTACTTGTAGGACCTATTCCCCAAACCCTGAAGCCTGAGTCAGGTACCCCTCTTCTAGCAGAGAGAATTGTTGTTTAGTCACTAAGTCATGTCTGACTCTTTCTGCCACATCTCCTTCCCAGTTAACCACATAGGATCTATGTTGGCTGCACCCATCTCATTCTTATTCCATTCTGTATCCCCAGCCTTTTAATCCATAGTAGGTTCCTAACCTGGTTAAATAAAGAACTGTGCATAGGTA